>CAIGRL010038047.1:0-10175 GCA_903798325.1 Fraxinus xanthoxyloides
CAAATTTGATAGGAACTGCCAAAAAATTGTTAGTCGTGCCATGTCCTAGACATATCTTCTTAGATAAATAAATTATAGCCCAACTTATTCATTCGATAGAGCACTTTTCTTCTCGTCGTGCCATGTTAATTTAACATAATTTAGTGATTTTTGTTTTAGGGAGAGCTAATCCAGAACTAACATACCATATTATTATTGCATATTCACAAATCATAATGTAAATTAGGTGAAACAAATGATTTCAAATCAGCCAAAAGGGAGTCCCCTCAAAGTACACCCTTGTTCTTAAAAAAACCTTCTATGCTCGAACTTTCCTCCATTCATGCAAAAGCATTGCTGTGTGCTGAGCTCACTTCAACTAAAGACCGTCAAGTCACATATTGGTTGTTTTTTTACTCCACTCACATTAAATGTAAGTTGTGGTGTTGCTAGCATTAAATTCCCAGACGATATTGTTTAATATTATGGTACCTAAATAGGTAAATATTAAATTCTTATCATATATTACTGATGAAAATTCCGCATCCCGTGTTAGACTTTGGTGAAAAGGGTGATGTTCTTTATTTAATCGTACATATATTCATTTGAAACTATTTATAGGAACAGTAGGAGGAATTATAACGTGTTTCACGAAATTTGTAGATAATATGAGCACGAATTATGAATATATAATTAAAATTAATGTTGAATTTTAATTAAATATAAATAATTGTATAAATTCTATTAAAAGGGAACCTTAAACTTTTCAAATAAGTTAGAGCCACCCAAAGATTTGTGGCTCTGGATGGTGGATGTTGACTCAATGAATGTACACGTGGCTATCACTAATAGTACATAATGTCAACTAATTCGAGGTTCTAGATAGTTCATTAGGGGCGACAAGTTGGGCCAGCATTGATCATGACCAATACCATTATCAAAAGATTGAAAATTTTGAAGTGTTGACTTTGTTTTCTCCAAAATGATTGGTAATAGTTTGCGGTATTGATTTGGATGATTAATGTAATTTTGAGTCATTAATTTCTTTTTCTTTAATAAATTATCAATGACGAACAACGCCTTTCATGAAATCTATAGCTGACTCACACAAGATGTAGATTTGGATGATGTATGTTGTTGCTCCATCCATCTCAATCATATAGGTCGAGTTTTCTTTTTCTTTTGTTCCAAATATATATGCATGTTTCTTAATGTAGAATATTTTGTTGGTTTCCTTTTAAAATTTTTTCCATTTAATGTGCTTACCTTTTAAAATCATCCAAATACACACATTTCCCATTTCTTGAAAATATTGAACAACTCTCATTTTTTCTTCTTCTTTTTCTTCAAATTATTTATTAATTCCAACAATAATTTAGTTTTACATACTGAAAATTAAATAGAGGTAAATTAGGAAAGATCTTGGCAAAAACTAATTTTCCAACGATATTAAAGAATATTTCTTAATCCGTGTGAAAAACAAAACAAGTCTATATAATTGGGACGGAGAGAGTATAATCTTTCCCTTTTCTTTGAAGTCATTAATGGTAAGAAAGAGATCATATTTAAAGAAAAAGCAAGAATCAACTAAATTTACTCACTAGAAATCAATGATACTCCACTAAAAATTATCAATGAGGAACAACGCCTTTCATGAAATCTTTAGTTGATACTTACGATATAAATAAAGACTATAAAGAAAAATCAATGAAATATAAAGAAAACAAACAATATTTTCCAATCAAGTAGGATAGGAATACTCGAATAAATCACTATTCTCATTAACCTTTTAACGATCAAATTATAATGATTTTGAGCTGACTTGTGATTTGGGGTTCATTAATGTGGGTTTGAGCTCTTTTAATTGACTATATAAATGGTCATAAAACTCTAAGCAGATTGGTTAATGTTGATAATGGGAATATTTTATTTTTGAAGTATTTTTTTGAATTACATATTATCAGTATTTTATTATTGCCTTGGAACATTCTAGAATTTTTATTCTATAATCATATTTCGATTTAAGGTTATTGGTTAGAAATGGACAAATTGGGTCACTCTCATTATAATGTTATATGGTGTAATTTAATTTTTTTTGAATAGAACATCTCCGTCTTATTTCAAATAAAGTCAAAATAATTTTTTCTCGTGTTGTTGAAAAGTAAGAAAACTTCATGAGAAAACGAAATTTTTTTTTTTGAAAGAATGTGTTGTTTTAAATGATTGTGGAAGAGAAGTGATTCTCAAAAAATCAAAATCCAAGAGCCCTTGGGTCAAAATTGTTATTGGTGGTTGCCGACCGAAATCAAGGCGAGATTAAATGGATTTAAGTAACTTAACAGCACATGGATGGTGGTTTTATGGTACTATTGGAGCAAGAACACAATCCAATATTAATTGATAATGGTTTGAGGAATACGAGTTTAGATATGGCAATGTTTTAATAAATATTTCTTGAGGGTACTGATGATGCGTCAAGGGTGAGGTAGTATGTACCTCTCGAACTTGAAGGTTATCAAAATAAATTTATTTGATCCTCTTCAGAATTTGAAAGCAACCTCGTCACACTACACACGACGTATGATCACCAGAAGTATGATGAGGAATCATGAAGTGTAGCTCTTTAACTTTTTCATTGTTCTTCCCATCTCCGGACGGGTTAAATTTTTTCCTTGATACTAAACAAATACAACAGCATCTTCTTTGATACTGCTTAATACTTTTAAAATCCACCTTAACAAACGCGCCATAAGAAAAATCACTTCATTAAAATTCAAACACTGACACCACAATAGGCTTTTGCACTGCTCTCAGTCATCTGGGTTGCACCACTGAGGTAGAACCGGGCCAACCCGAAATTATCGAATGGATTGAATTGCAATGGATGATCCGAATCCACAAGCTCTTCAGGAATATTAGTAGTTCCGTGATTGAATGAGAATAATGCAAGACAATATCGTTCCCTGTCCCCTTTCATAATAACTCGATGCTTGGCTGCATGTATTCTCCCATTGCTCCATGCCTAAGACAAATTAAATAAATAAGTAAAATAAAAAGAACTCTATACTTTTTTTTGAGTCCTTTGAGGAAAAAAAAACTTATTAAATTATTAGAGAGTGGTCAATTTAGTTAGTTATAGTTTATCTTCCAAAGGCATTCGCATTCAAGTTCTTCTTTCATCAAAATCCACGACTAAAGATTTGCACATATGGATGACACTGAGACTTGATAAAATGCCTAAATGTTCTAATACTATGTAACACTGCTATGTTTAAGCAAGATGAATTAAATTTAGTTATTAATATTTTTTTTCAACAGTTGTTTTATAAAATCTTTGATGTTAAACTAGGAAAAGAGAATGACATTTCTGTCATAGTTGACAGATTGAAAGAAATGTCTTTCAATATTGATGAATTTTTATCCATTTTACCTTCAAAACGTTGTAAAACTGGCCATTTAAGGGTTAAATAAAACATAACTGTTACATAGTTTAAAACCAAAATAAGGCTAAATACATTCGCAGTGTGGTTTTTAATAACTAGACTACATTTTAATTACATGAAATATTCATACACTACAACAAAAATAGTTTTTTACAACATATGTTTACGGTGTCCAATTGACGCATGCCGTAAAAATAGACTTTTTACGACATGCAAAAAATGTGTGTCGTAAATGATCAATTGCATAAAGTACTTACGGCGTACATTTTTTGCACGCCGTAAATGATCAATTACCAACATTATTTACAGCGTTCGTTATGTGCACACCGTAAATTGTAAAAAAATTTGACTTCTTATGGCATGCAAATGAACGCCGTAAATGCAGACGTTTTATTTTACTTTCCTTTCTCACGCTCATTACAAAACATGAGGCGCAGTTCTTCTCCGTCCTTCCATTTCTTCGTGCCCTGTCCACCAATGAACGACATTCTCTCCCAAATTAATAGCCTTCGATCAGACAGCAATCGTTCCATCAGCCGTGAGCCCACTAACCTAACGATCGAAGTCAGCACAGGGNGCACGCCGTAAAAATTGATTATTTTCGGCATGCATTTAATGCACACCGTAAAAATCCCCGCCGTAAAAAACTATTTTTCTTATTATTTACGGTTTGCATTTGTACACGCCGTACAAAAACTATTTTTCCTATTATCTACGGCTTGCTTTTGCATGCCGTAAAAAGTACATTTTGTTGTAGTGATAACCTTTACACATTATTATATTTATGTCTCAAGCTTTTCCTCATCGTAGTCTTATTCTCATATACATAAATTATTCTTGATCATGGTTTCTCTCCCAAATTTTCTTTAAATTAGAGTAAAAACACTCATTTGCCAATTGTATTTTAAAATAATCAAAACAAATAATAATGTAAAAATGTCATTAAATATTTGGCCCTCTATTTAAAGCATGTTAACAATATTTTTGGACGAAAACTATATGATTAAGGACTTGATTTTTTGATCAATTAAATATTAAAGATAAGAACGTGACGATAGAAAAAGTTAAAAATTTGAGTGTGATAATGAATAAAGTTTAATGACATCTAAAGTGTGTTTGCGTCACATTATTTTGAGAGAATGTATTCTGGAATAGTAGATTAATAGAGAATGTGTGGTTGAAAAAGAATGAAAAGTTATTGATGTGATAGGGAATATTATTTTATTGAAGAATATGTGGTTGAAAATGAGTAGAAGAATGGAAATGAAAATTTTAATGTGTACTAAACAAGGGCTTAATGTAATTAAAATGTGGTGTGAATACTGTATTTTTTCTTATTACTTAGTATCATGTTTGGCTGTCTTTAAAAATTACTTTGAAAAAAGTAAGTTTTGTTAACAAAGAAAACAAAACTCTTGAAAAAACACGTTTCTCAAAATAAGTAACTTATTTTATAAGTGCAACCACTTATGCTGTATCAAAAGAACCTTGCTGTGTGCACAGAATACTGTGCACACAGAACTCCACCAGAATACACACAACACAGGTGGGGCTCCCATTTTTTGCAATTTTTAATTAACAATGGGATTCACCTCCATATGAGATTTCTGGTTAAATTCTGTGGCCATTTTTCTGTACAAATGGTTTTAGCCGTATCGAAATCAAGAAAATATAGAGCAAGACAGCAGGTATTAGTAAAAGAAACCTAAAAAGTTAACTTACTTGATAAGCATCACCTGACATGACAACAAATGATGCAGGTGGTACATCCACAGTAATCCACTCTCCATTTCTGAGCTGCACTTCCAATCCATTAACTTCATTTTGATGAAGTATGCTCAGGAAACTCTTGTCTGTGTGAATATTTGTACCAATATTGTTGCTTATGTTCTTGTCTGCAGGTGCTGAATATTTTATGGGTCTTAGAAGATATGTTGTTGATTCAACATGGGATTCATAGTGTTTTTGTGTACCATAGCTTTCAAACACCATTTTGTCCACCGTTTGCTCGAGTTCTGATATTAGTCTTGCATAAGATAGTACGGTTTCACTACAACAAAAGTAAATAAGTAAATAAAATATAAAAAATGGTGCTTAATTTTGAATAATTTAGAACAATTAGAATTAAATTCATTGGAATTTTTTCTAGAAAATCTATTGGTGCATATCCCTCATGTAAACGGAAATTAGGGTTATACAAATCTCAACCAGACGTTGTGGAATCAAGACTTAAATCCCATAACCTTTATACACAATAATAAGTTCAAACATTCGAATAAGTACTTTCAAAGCAAACAAATTCAAGTCCCAATACTAATCACCCCCCTCCCACCACCCGGTAGAGGATCCTTTGAGTCAAATTTGAGTTATAGTCTATGGTAAAGTTTTGACAATTATTCTCGTATAACTCGCCTCAAAAGACAATCATGCTACCTGTAAAAAAAAATTTTTTTGAACGATCTCGATCAATAACTCACACTTGACACGATTACATTAATCCATTTTAAAAACTATTTTTTAAATCAGTGGTCCAAATTTTGACAATATCAATATTGTCAACTACAATTGTACAAATATGTTAATTACTCAAAACATGTTTCTTTACTTTATGAAACTGACTTAAAAATGGATTTTAATAATAAAAAAGATGAACTCGTGAGGGAGAATGTTAAGTACATAATTTGAATTAATAAGATTGACATTCATTGATCTCAAACGGTTTAGATTTTTAGACGAAATAGTTTAACATCACATACCAGAATTTCTGGTTTCCAGAAGGCCACATGAGATCCGCAAAACATTGAACTCCATCGATGGTCGTTGCATCAGGAATTCCCATGCTTTCGTGGAGGGGAGCATGAGGCAGTTGTCCAACATAACCATAGAACGTCAAATCCGAAGTGTTTCGAGCTTTGGTCTCTAAGGGAAGATCAAATAATTCTTGTACAGCATCAAAAACATTTTTGTCAAGTTCTGAGGAAAATTTATCATATTTTGCCACGAAAAATCCATATTCTTCAAGTGCATGGCGAACATCTTTGCATGCTGCAATCCATGAACTTGTGTTGGGCTTCAAATTTTCCTCTGAAAAATGGATAATTGAAAGCTCAAAAGGTGATTGAGATGCCATACAGCCTTAGATTTCAATGAGTTCTTGAATATGCTTAATCGCAATGTTTTAGAAATTGGGAAGGGAGTTTGTGTTAATTGTTTATGATTTATAATTTGAAATTTGAGCACTTCACCCTTAGAGTGTGTTTGATAAATATTATTTTGGAAGAATGTATTTTGGAATAGTAAATTGATGGAGAATGTGTGGTTGAAAAAGAAAGAAATGTTATTGATGTGATGGAAAATATTATTTTATTGAAGAATGTGTGGTTGAAAATGAGTAGAAGAATGAGAATGAGAAATTTAATGTGGGCCAAACGGGGGCTTAATAATATAATGTCATGTAATTGCTATTAGGTTTTCCATTTAAATTTCTTTCTAAGAGTGTGTTTGATGGATATTATTTTGGAAGAATGTATTTTGGAATAGTAAATTGATGGAGAATGTGTGGTTGAAAAAGAAAGAAATGTTATTGATGTGATGGAAAATATTATTTTATTGAAGAATGTGTGGTTGAAAATGAATAGAAGAATGAGAATGAAAAAATTAATGTGGGCCAAATGGGGGATAAGTCTAGCAGGTGCATAATGCTTCATATAATTATATTTTATTGGTTGAAGATATAATATAAATAAATAATAATTTCTTAGCAAATTAATATTTAAAATGAGATTATTTGACGTATATGAGGTTTGTTTGAGAGATTTTTTTTTTTTAAATCATTTTCTCCCAAAATCATTTTCAAGTAAACACTATGTTTGTGCTTGACGGCCTTTGTTTGGAATTTTTCAATTTTTCCAACAATGTTGTATTATTTAATAATCACCTACCCCTGACTGTAAAAAGGAAGCAAAGGGCCACAATTTCTGTACAAAACATTACCTTTTTATTTTTTTGGTTGACGTGGAAACCTTTAGCCGCTATTCATAAGTGCGCACTGGGTAAATCTCGCTCCATATGCAGTAGTCGGCAAATCACACATGAGATGTAAACCGTACTAAGCAAACATGGTGCGACGGACTCGATCGAAAAAGTGTTGACAGAGAATTCGAACTACAAAACATAATTTTATTACCAAAGTATGGCCTTCAAAAAGGCTCTATATGAGACTCATATTTTTTTTTAAAACTATATATTCTTAAAAAAAAACAATTTTGACTTGAAAAATATCTCCCGCATAGTATTTTAGACCATGGCAATCCATCAATTAAACATTTTGTTAAGGGTAATGTTGTCATTTTCTAATTTTTCTTGCTATTCACGATGGTTCCGAAAATTAGACATGTTTTCGTATACTTTGTCTAAACATTTAGGTGAAATAATTTAATACTAAATATATGAAAAATAAATTGATTTATCGAATCTATATACGCCTTTACATTACGTCTCTCTTTTGGCATGGCATGGAAGAAATTGACATTAATTGTGCAGATTTGATGGATGAATTATTACTGGTAAGGCTGAGATTTAGAGGAGCTATATTTAATTGAGGATGTAGAAACAATTGACTGATTGATATATATTACCTAACATTTTTCAAAAAAATATTATAAAACACCCATAATTGCAATTATTTTTATATTACCAATTCTATCGAAAGCTATTAAACCTGAGCACAAAGTGGTCCTAATGTTTTTCCAAAAAAAAAAAAAAAATTATTGTAAAACACTGATAATTATAATTATTTTTATATTACCAATCCTGTCAAAATTTATTAAACTTGAGCACAAAGTGGTCCTAATGTTTTTCGAAAAATAAATAAATATTGTAAAACACTCAATTACAAATTATTTTATATTAACAATCCTATCAAAAGTCATTAAGCTTGAGCACAAATTGGACCACTTTGTTCATTTTTTATTTTTTATACCCAGACGTCCACCTTCGACGACTAATTCTGGAGTTTACGCCTTTGCCCCTCGAGACGCAAACTAGGTAAACCGCGGGATGTGCCCCAAACTGGCCAGGGTCTAAGAGCCCCCCTCTCACTGATCTGTCAAAGTGCCGAGCGAGTCAACACATGTTGCACATTGCCTTCCAGCGGAGGCCTGACCACCCCAAAGGGGCAGAGGCCTGACCATGTGAGTGCGCACTGGGTAAACTCCGCTCCATGTGCAATAGCTCGCAAACCACTTGTAAACCGCACTAAGCAAACCCGGTGCGACGGGTTGGACCGGAAATATATACTTTCTTTTTAATTGAATTAAGAATGGTTATATTAACGTTGAACAGTGGTTGTCGACAAGCTGCAAGGTTGGACCAGTAATGAAGTCACCATTTAAGTAAAATAGAGATAGATACATCTACATGAAACCAGTTACAAGAGTTTCTACAATTTGGGACCATAATCGACTTAATTACTAAACAAATAAGGCAATCATCCAAAACCCTTGATAAGGCCTCCCAAATTGCTTTAATAATTCTAAATATTTTGTTTTCCTAAATTTTATTTTACTGGACAAAATATATCGCAAATAATGTAACCAAAAAAAATGTAATCAGTTTATCTATTGACCTACATATATGGATGATGTTATGTATGAGTGATTGGTATGCATGCGTGTCATTTCTTTATATAGACATACATTGAAATTAGTATCAGAATACCAATGAATCAGTTAGCGAGAATCAATCTATACAAGATTAAGTTTAAACAATTGAATTCAAAAAATAACTATCCTCAGAAAATGCAGAAGATAACTATCTCTATATATCTGCAGCACCTAAATTTGCAACTCCAAAATATGTAGCTCCAATAATCTCTCTAACAATTAAGTGCATGATGGATTTACCGGTACCTATTATTTTTATGTTTGGAGGAAAGAAGATTGTCTTACTATCTAGCGAAGCCTCTAGTACATCTACAACTGTGGACAGTACCAATCTAATAACCTAGAGAAAGTTCGAGATGGAGATGGTAGATCTAGCATTTGTGTTGGTGGGTAAATCCGTTGGCTCTGAGGTTATAACCCCTGACAAAATTTCATGATGTATTTCCAAGATAATTACGAGACGAATTGTAACCATTACAAGATATCTAACAGTAAATTGACTTGAGTCCAAAGGGGGCATGAGGAGTTGCGTAGGCATGTTGAAAAACTTATGGCAAAAGGATACGTCCGAAAAAAATCTTAGCTCTTTTGTTGTCCTTGCTTTTCTTACGCCAAATNGATGGTAGATCTAGCATTTGTGTTTGTGGGTAAATCCGTTGGCTCTGAGGTTATAACCCCTGACAAAATTTCATGATGTATTTCCAAGATAATTATGAGACGAATTGTAACCATTACAAGATATCTAACAGTAAATTGACTTGATAACAAAGGTTACGTTATCTAACAAAGCGCATTGCAGGATGAGTCCAAGGGGGGCATGAGGAGTTGCGTAGGCATGTTGAAAAACTTATGGCAAAATGACACGTCCGGAAAAAATCTTAGCTCTTTTGTTGCCTTGCTTTTTCTTACGCCAAATAAAGATGGAACGTGGCGTATGTGTGTGGATGACTGCTATAAATAAGATTACAGTGCGTTATCATTTTTCAATTCCTCGATTAGATGACTTACTGAATCATTTAGTGGTACGTGCATATTCAGTAAGTTTGATTCGTATAGTAGCTACCAGTAGATTCGTATTCGACCCGTAGTC
>CAIGRL010038061.1:0-11150 GCA_903798325.1 Fraxinus xanthoxyloides
GGACTAAATTGTAAAGTTCCATAGTTGGTAGGATAACGTAGAGTTCGAGGTTCAATGTTTGGAACAAGAAGGAATCACGCCAATTTTTCTCTAGCTGCTCGTCGGAGTGCTGCTCGAGCAGAGGAATTAGAGATTGTCTCGTTCGACCTTTACCCCATTGTCGCTCGAGCGATAGACCCTTCGCTCAAGCGAAGTAGCCTTCTCGCTCAAGCGACGTTTTTACGGCCAGACCTAATTTTCCTTTTTCGAGAATTTTATTTGACCCATGCAACATGTTTCGTCCAACACGTAAATACTAACGTCTTGATCCCCAAGTAGTTTGAATTATATATTATTATTATTTTTTTGATGTGATAATTTATTATGGATTTATAGATTTCAATCAACATCCATGAAATAGTACCAAAAAACCATGAGAAGTTGCAAGCTTTTTACCAAAGGCCACCAAGAATTCAAGTAAAAAACCACCTTAACGATTAATCTTTTAGTTCTAGCAACTACATAGGACAAACCTATACGATCACATGGTTGATCACTTGCAGGGCATATATGCCCCGCATATCTTTACGCGACTGCAGGCAACTGCATAGGCCAAAGTCTATTTTATTGATTTTGAACAATAGTTTCAACAATCACCCACTTGTTCGATTCAATAAAATATCATATTCGAAATATACAGTACTTATGCATAGGGACTATATATTTTTCAATTTGAGTCTAATCATAGTGTAATTCAAACAAAGAAAAGTCGAAATTAAAGGTAGTAAGAAAGTTTTTAACCAATTATTCCTTGTGATAATACACGTAAGAACCCACATGAGTATTATGTGTTCTCAAGTTTCTCAATCCCGCTCTGTGCTAATATGGAATCGCGCTCGTCCTATTCAACAAACTTTTAAGAAAGAAACTCCGACTTTTTATTGAGGCGACACCACTTGAAGTTCATTTAGGTGAAATTCTTCCCGTATCTTTGCTACGTTTAGAGATACTTGTGTTTTAGTACTGGATTTTGTTAAGATATTAAAACTCAACCATTATTCAAGTAACAACCAACATTATATTATTAGGATAGGGTTATCGTGGATTTTATAATGTTGAAACTATTAACATATCGAATGATTTGTTGTTACTCTTTAAACCCGCGAATTACTTGTTAAGTAATGATAGGTAGGGCAACAATCATTGGTGAATCTTTTATTTTAAGAGTTTCAATCCCGTCCTACTCAAAATAGATATTACTAAATCTGTATTTAGAAGTTTAGTTAAGGATCCACTAGATTCTCAATTGACTTAACTTAATTTAGGAAAATTATTCCACTCTTGATTAATTCCCTTATGTAGTCATGTCTTAGACTCATATGTCTAGACTTCCCATTTTATACCTCATTTTATGCCTTTGCTAATAAGACTTAACTGTCACACATGATAGATTTCGAAAATGTATTCTTCGGATCCCAAAGGTGTCTCATAAAGAAGATCCTTAACCTACTAAACTTCTTTCCTAGTATCTAGCATTATTCAGATTCCATAGGTTATTGTGTAATACATGTTTGTTTCTTTGATTTCCAAGAAATAACACCTGCTCCAAGAATAAACACCCAACCCGAAGCAGATTTACTTTTACCCACACTAGATATTCATCTAGTATCGGTAAATCCTTCTAATATAGCCGAGAAATTAGAATATTATAGACCTAACTTCTTAGTTTTCTTTAAATAATCAAGAACTCTTCTAATGGCCTTCTTATATTTCTTGCTGGGATTACTTAGTAAACCTACTAGGTTTACTAATTTCAAGTTCTATGACTGGTCTTATGTGCATTGAACTACATATATTAGACTCCATATAGCACCTGCATACTCAAGTTGAGCAATTTTTTTCCATCATATTTTATAAGTTTTAAACTTGGATTAAGAGGGGTATTGAATCTTTTGTGTTCAAATGTTTGAATTTATTAATCACATTCTCAATATAATGTGACTAACTCAAGTAAAAACCTCCACTAGTTTTTGTAACTTTGATGCCTAATATGGTATCCATTTGTCCCAAGATTTTTCATCTTGAATGTGAAACATAGAAACCCCTTCCTTTCTTTGTTTCCATTCATATGATTATTCATAATCAACATGTCATCAACATACAAACAAAAGACTATATATTTATCATACGCTTTAGAATATAAACATTTAGTTACACTATTAGTTATGAAACCAAATGAATTAATAGCTAAGTCAAATTTATTGTGCCATTTCTTGGGTGTTTGCTTTAAACCATATAAGGATTTCACTAATGTGCAGACCTTATGTTCATTTCTAGGTAGTGCAAACCCTTTGGGTTGTTTTATATAAACCTCCTCATCGAGATCCAAATTTAAGAATGTCATCTTCATGTTCATTTGATGAACAAGCAAGTCATATATTGAAACTAATGTGAATAAAATCCCAATTTAAATTATTCTAGCTACTAGTGTATAGGCATAAAAATAATCTATTCCTTTATTTTGTTGCTACCCTTTAATTGCTAATCTAACTTTAAAGGTATTAAAAGAACCATCAACATTATATTTTCTCCTAAACACCCATTTACATTCAATATGTTTGGATTCGGGTGGTAAATCAATATGTTCCCATGTATTATTTGACATAATTGAAGAAATTTCATCTTTCAAAAATATACTATTACGAGAATCCATAGCTTCTCTATAATATGTAGGATCGATCTTCACTTATAGAACGAAATGTATCGTTCTTACAACATTCTTCTCACTTTCTTCTACTAGGTAAAACAAAATAAGTTGAGAGTCAATTTCATCTGGTCCTAAAGACTTCTCAATTTGAGTTATTTTGCTTCTATGCGGTTCATTAGATTCATGAACATTTTTAAAAGATATTTCATCTTGTGTTCCACTCGAGTTAGAGATCTCATTATAAGTTTTCCTTAATTCATTATATGAGGATATTGAATTATCAAAGAATTCAACATCACTAGATTTAATTATTACATTGGTCTCCAAATCTAACAATCTATATGATTTGTTATTATTTGCATAACCAACAGTTTGGGAAGGGGTTTTTATTGATTAAAAAGACTCACATTTAATGCTTCTTGGACCCAACCTGACCCTATTAGAGTTCATGTTCTTACAATATACAAGATATTTCCACACTTTGAAGTATCCAATGTTGGGTGTTTTTTCGTTTCTGTAATTCATAAGAAGAAATTTTTGTAAATTTCGAAGAAATCCTATTTAATATCTTACATGTACTCAACAATGCTTCACCCCATAATTAAATGACAGCTTAGCATAAGTTAACATGACATTTATCATTTTCAACTAAAGTTCTATTTTTCCTTTAAGTCAAACTATTTTGTTCGGGTATCTTAGTTGTAGAACATTGATGAATTATGTCTTGTTGTTCATAATACAAGTTAAAATCACTAGAAGAATATTCACCTCCTCTACGACTTCTTAGAGCTTTTATTTTCTTATTTAAGTAATTTTTAACTTAGTTTTTATATTCTTATACTTATCAAAAGCTTCATATTTTTATGTTTCATTAAATAAATATAAGTATATCTAAAGTGACATCTATAGAGGTAATAAAATACATATTTCCACCTCTAATTAACTACCATTTAATTCACATATGTCCTTATGAATTAATTCTAAAATATTAGAAGTCCTATTTACACTTTGATAATGCATCTTAGTTATTTTAAATTCTACACATATTTTACATTTAAATGCATCATTTTCATTATTAAATATTAAGTCATATTTTAACATTCTTTTCATGGCATTCTTACCCATGTGACATAATCTCCATGCCATAAAGTAAATGAAACAAGAATATACACAAAATTAACTTTAATAATAATTTTGTGAATAGACAAAGTTTGACCGTTTCTTCACTATAATTGTCTTTCTCCTACAAATCTTTCATTTAGGAATAATACTAGTTTAAAGGACTCATAAACACTTTTTATGCTCGGTTGTCCTAAAATATTACCATTAACTAAGTTCTTATTCATTTCAGGAATATGTATTACACTTGTTAAAGTAACGATTTTCCTGAACGTGAAGATAATCTCTAAATTTTCTTTCCCAACCACTTTGGAGTGCCCTTCATTACCCATTTGAATACCTTGATCTCCATCCACTTCATAATAGGTCTTGAATAAAAACTAATCATATGATATATGTACAGTTGCAAATCTATCATACTATCAACCGAGATCTTTTCCTTGATTGCATAGCTCTCGTTTACGGTGTCTTCATCGATAGAGCTCAATTTTCGTTTGAAGTTATTTTGCTTTCGGTGTTGACATTCCTTTGCATAATGTCCGAGTTTCCACATACAAAGCAACCTCCCTTGGATATTTTCTTAAACTCGTCAAAGTTTTTAGAATGCTTTCTCTTATTAGATTTATTTGAAGGTTCGATCTTTTCCACAACATTGGCATGTGAAGTGATTTCATAAGAATTGTCATTCTTATCTCTTTTCCTCGATTTTTCTTAAATTCGAAGATATTTTTGCACTTATTCTAAAGAATAATTTTCGGAACTATGCATTATTTTCTCCCAATATGCTTTCAAAGTCCTCGAGATTTTCGCAATGATTGCTCCCACTTGGAAAGATTCTAAAATTTCAATTTTAACCATCTTCAACTTCTTGACAAGAACTTGTAACTCATGTACTTGGGGAAGAAGGGGAATTTATCAATGAATTTGAAGTCGAAATACCTTGCTATTACGAATTTCTTTGTACCTTCTTATTCGATTTTGTACTTGTTTTCCAAAGCATCCCATATATCTTTTGCCAATGATGTATTTGTGGAGAGGTCGTACAACTAGTCACATAGAGCATTAAGAATATGATCACGACATATAATTTCATCCTCTTGATGCTTTTTGTCTCTCCGTCTTTACTATTTCAGTATCTTCATCCAATGGATCCACAAGTGCCGATTCTGGATAGAGCATGCAGAAAATCTACAATTTCGTGAGAAGGAACTTCAACTCATCTTGTCATCTTGTGAAATTTGTCCCATCAAATTGATCTAGGCAGATAAGATCTTGATTTTTGAATTTGATCGTTGTCATCTTAGTTTCGTTCCCTATTGCAAAATGCTATTTGAGATTGTTGGGAAAATGTTTTCACGCAAAGGGGATGGAGAAGAAACAAAGAACAAAAACAAGAACATTGAATTAAAGATGAATGCTTAAACACGAAATACATTGCCCTCAAACAATACTTGCACCCTCTCAGATTGAATTTTATGCTTAAAGGGATATTGGCAAATGGTTTCTAAGAATAATCAAGCCCCGCAATAGAAAAATACTTAAACACTTAGTGTTTTCATTAAACACATAGTTTTTTCTACCAAAACTTCAAGAACACTATGAATGAAATTTGAATATGAAAGAAGGAACATAAATTCTATCTTTTGAAATGAAAATTTGATCCCAAGTAGTTTGAATTATTATTATTATTATATGTGATAATTAATCATGTATTTATAGATTTCATTCAACGCTCATGAAAAGTTACAAGCTTTTCACCAAAGGCCACCAACAATTCTAACAAAAAATAGCCTTAACTGCTAGTTTTTAGTTCTATACGGTTGCATAGGTTGCTCACTTGTATGGCATAGCACATCTTTATGCAACCACAAGCCATGAAGGCCTATGCGGTCATGTAGGTAAGAGTTTTAGCTTCCAAATTCTTTCTTCATTGCAGAGCCTATTTATTGATTTTTGATCAATAGGGACCATGATCATAGTCCCGACAAAATAAACATATGAGCATGGTCCCGACAAAATAGAAAGAGGATAGGACGATTAAGGAAAGAAGAGAAGTGAAGAGTGTGAGAGGAAGAAATGAGGCAGACATGTGAAATTGTTTGTTTTTCTCCCTAACATACTCTTTGGGCATTAATGATAAAACAAGCAAGCAAAAGAAAAGTATCAATATGTTGGCAAATTAGCATGCGTAAAATATATTTTGATAACTGACATTTTACAAGCATAAAATTGAACATAATTTTATCTTATTGAAACCAAATATGTAAAGTAGAAACGAAAAATGTATGAATATGGTTCGGTCGACTTGTGGGTACCAACAATTTTTGACATTTGTCTACCAAGATACAACAATCGCATTTCGCAATAGAAGCTCTCCACATTATATAGACCAATGAATCTACTTTCGTTTTTATCTTTCTTTATATGAAACTCGACTCAAAATATGTTTTGAAATTATTTTGAATTTTCAACACAATATCATTTAGATCGATAGCTTTAAAAGATACGTGGATTTGATAGTTTATTTGGTATACAATATTAATAAGTAAAATTTCAATTTACTTATTCTATTTTATTAATGTCCGAATTATCCATTTCTACCAAATGAAACGCAAACGTACTCGGCAAAATAAATATGAATATCTGTCAATGACTCACGTTTAGCTTATGAGATGTTCAATACAATATTTTTAATTATCTTACTTGATTGACTGCTGACTTTAAATTTTACAATGACTCACGTTTAGCTTATGTAGTAATAAATATTTCTTCTTCGTTTGTTAATAAAAATATCAGCAAGCCACCAGCAGATCTACCGAATCAGCAATTGCCAACGCCAATGTCCTAATCTCTATATGATTACTTTATCCTCCGTTCATAAGGAAAGTATATTCAATGGTTATATTTCAATTTTTATTTTTTAATTTTTCTTACATAATATTATTTTAGATTTATTTTTATTTAATAAAGTCCTTTTGCTCCGAGAGAAATAGCTTATCATTATATTGCAATAAGGACATTGATTATGTTAACGGGTATATTCCATCTTAGGTCTACCCGTCACAATGTCTATACAAAAGGACATTGAGTATTTATTTTTACCCACCTAAACTGTTACATATAAAATTTCATTAACCAATAGACATAAAAGGAGAGATTTGACGAAATAGAAATAACACAATTTCATTGATTATAGTATTGTGGTTTTGTCGCTTTATAATATGTGAGGAGAATAAAGTGGCCTTGGAGCCATCTAGCTTGTATAGCTATTTTTAGTCTAACGGATTGTTCTTGGTATGATTGTATCCCTCTATTTTTATAACTAACTATTCACTAAAATTTAAATTAGTTCTATTTATAATATATTAAATATCACATTAAGTGAGGATTATTTTTCGGATGATTTTCACGCTATTACAATTCAATTATTTCAATAAAAGTAATGTTATTCATAGCGAAAACTACTATTAATCAACATACGTTACATATACATGGAAGTTTCTTATTTCATCACTAATGTCGTTATTTTGTAATGCCTCATTCGTCAAATAACAAATTATCAGGTGTATGCCAAGTAAGGCGATTACTAATAGTTTTCGCTATGATTAGTAGTATTCTTTCAATAATGCCTTACTTTTTGTATTTTAATATGTAATAAATACTATAAAAATAATGCCATGTATGAATTTCTTTTTATTAATTCTTAAGTAATTAGTATTCATATTAATCTAGATTCAATGAATCTTAACTTCATGAATCTTGATCTATGTAAATCTAGAGTTATTATAAATGAATTTGTTTCTATTTATGAATTTAAGAATTTTAATAGGTATTTAAATTCATGTATTAGCAATTAATTTTTATGTATCAAATATAGTATAAAAGAAAATTGCTCATTTGTAGTATTTCATAATAATAATAATAAGTAGACTCATAGAAGTTGAGTTTTGAGAGTACAATTTTCTTCTCTTAAATTTTTATCATAAATTTTATTTTCTTTAGTTCGTTTGAGACTCATAAAATCCTTTCAGCTTATTGGTATCAAATATTAATTTCATAGCACTTATAAAATAGTTTAGAATAATGTGGAATGTACGACCAACTCTGACAAGTAAAATAAAAAATCTCAAGGTCAATCGCATATTAATAAGTTGAGTGCCCGAAATTTCTTTCACCATTTAATATTATTATAGTATATCACGATTTTCAGGTGCAAAGATGATATATAATATGACAAAAACGCGGTTATTTAGCATAAATAAATTAATGAGTCACAGACCAAGATTATAAATTAATGACAGTCACAGACTAAGATTATAAATTAATGTGTCACAGAGCAGGAATATATATTTGACTTATCTTTTAAAAAAATATAATTAGATTGAAAAAACAAAACGATCATAAGAAAATATGATATTTTTACTACAATTAATACCACCTTCAAAATGGACTTATAAAAGAAAGGTGACAACCAAAATAAGTCCTCAAATCGAGTATTATTTAAAAATAAGAGTCTTAATTAGAATGTTTACAGTCCCTTTTAAATGAACAACCCACATTTTGAGTTAGGCGGCGATTTCACGAATTAATCTTCTACTCAAAGTAGTCATCGTCATGTGCCCTTTGCAACAATTGTCATTTTGGAAGGTAATTACTTTGATAATATTGTTATCACTGTTGGGAATGTACTTAATTACGTATATCGAAATTTAAAGCAATTATTTTGTGTTTAGAAACAATTTGTGTTAACAAGATAATGATTGTGTGTAATGTATTCTCAATCCTAATAGTTTATTAATAGATGTATAATTGGGTTCGACTCCTCACTTAAACTTAACTGGATCCAATTTAATTAATTGTAAAAAATGTCTAACACTTGTTAATTAATTAATTAGTAACTCAATTCTTCTAGGTCTCCCTTTTGTGTTTAACCCAATAAATTTCTAATCACGACGCCTAACGAAGTAAATTTGCTGACCTATGATTGATTATAACCCTAAAGTTTTAATGATAACAAATAAGTTAATCTTATTTACTAATAATTGAATTTAAAGTGATTATAATCTTCAAAGCATCCAACGATAAATTCATCAATAATCGTCAAAAGATCTTAAAAGGCAAACGTGAAAAAAAAAAAGAAAAAAAGATCAAGAACTTAAGATCAAAGGTCAATGAAAGATCAAGAGGAGAGTTTAAGAGCAAATTTCAAAGCAAAATGATATTTGAACTAAAATCATATTTCTAAAACATAATTTATGGTGGAAACTTGTTAAAAACACCTTCCAAAAATCTACATGTGTCAATATATTCATATAGGATCAAATGGGAATAAAAAGGAAAAAATTTGCTGAAATGGTCGAACGTCCATATGAGCATGCAGATGTTCGGATGCTTGTCCGATTGGTCGTTCGGATCCTTCGAAGGTTTTGCACAAAATTTCTCTATAAATTTGTGAAAGGCGAACGTTTGGTTCATCCATACGGATGTCTAATTGATGCAACGGTCAGATTTTTTACCATAAATTTGTGAAAGGCGAACATTTGGTTCATCCATACGGATGTCTAATTGATGCAACGGTCAGATTTTTTACCATTAGATTTCATATGCATAACTGTGATTTTAGTCGTCCGGATCCAAAGGCAGATGTCTTGTTGGTTGTCTGGTTCGACAAAGTATTTTGGTGTTAGAGCTCTATAAATATCCAAGCTCTTTCCATTCTTTAACAAGAGTTTCTAGTGCATCAAAGTAGGATATATTTTAAGAGAATTCTTTGAGCTTACATTTGCATTCATTTCATTTATTTTCATATTAAAAAAATTGGATTGTTGAATTAAACTTCTCAAATTAACTTATTCCTATCATTCATAAAATAGATATATTTTGAAGAAAATCATTGAGCTTACATTGCGTCTAATTATTCAACTTCTTTATATCAAAACTTCTTCATCTTGTCATTGAAAAACTTTTATTGATTGAATGTAATTCTTAGTTATCACATTTATCAAAATTTTAATCTAACACTTGGGCTATCATTTGCTTCTATTTCTGAAGTGTTAGCCTTCCTTAGTATTTAATTTGTTTTGGATCATTTATTAAGAGAGAAATTTCATTGTAAAATCATTTTGTCATACTTGTAGGTTATTTTGAGATCCCGTAAGTTTCAATAGCGTGGTCATTTTGAGATTTCATAAAACTTAATAGCGTGGGTCATACGTAATGATTAATAGTGTTGGTCGCATTGAGGTTTCATAAAGCTCAATATTGTATAAAAATCACTACTCCTTAGTTGTAAGTCATCAAAAGCATCGTAAGTGATTGTATTGCACCATAAGTGAATCAATATAGTGAAAATGACTTATTCGTGTTAGAGAACTCGGTAACGAAGGACGTTGCTTTGTGCTTATTATTTGAATTAATCTGTTTAATCATTACTTGTTTAAATTTAGATTAGTTCTCCGAAAAAAATTTAAAAAACTAGTTCAATCTCTCTTGATTAGTTATTATTGGGTTATCAAAATTATTATTGTGATTTAATTAAAATTGGTAAATTTTAATTTCTTAATTTATATTCGTCATCATAGATTGACATCTAACAATGTGTCAAGGCAACATAGTGATGAAAAATATTATGTAGTATGGTAAAATCAAGTTTGTTCATTTACTGTGAAACTATAATCAGTTCGTCAATATAATTCGATCAATTATGAGATATAGAAGTGCATCAATCTCGATTATGAATCATATATTTCATTGTACTCTTAAATCAATATAAGTCGAAAACTATTTTTGAATTATGAGCACACCTTGACCAATGATTTCACTATCAATTTAATTGAATGAAATATAGATCAACATTTTTTACTATTTAAGAGTGACGTATCCCCTATTACTCATTCTTATCCTTCATATAACTCTTGATATACCCAAACGATGTTGTATTAGCGTCACTTTGAAGAGCAATATCTAATATTACCAAAGTATGAACGTCCTCATATAAGGTACCATGATGACATCAAGTCAAAAGATTAATTAGAATACCGAATGTAAGAGATTAACCAATACATTCTGATAGTTGTCCATGTCCATGTGAAATCTCTCTTGCAAGTCTCTAATGTTTTGCTCTTATAAAAAAATATTCACGTTTCCATTTATATGTCACTATATTTTAGCTCGTAAGATCAACTACTCACTTCATAAGTGTGAAATGCTATACGTGATGGTCTATTCATAATAACGATATTCTTATCTTGTTATTATTTACAATTGCGGATAATTTAAGATTCATACATATGTGATTTATTTCTCACTATCGCAACTTTTATGTGATTAAAAATTTACTAGAATC
>CAIGRL010038093.1:0-16654 GCA_903798325.1 Fraxinus xanthoxyloides
ATATAATTGAATTAAATATGTTGCAATTAAAAAAAAAACTTTTGATTTTCCTAACCTTCTATATATTTAGGAGTGCCATTAAATAGAAAAATCATTGGTTTTCCTAACCTCCTAAATAATTTAGAAAACCGTTGGTTTTCCTAACAATCTCCCACTTGGCTACATATTATTTCTAAAATAATTATATTACAAATTTCTCAAGCGCACATCTGTATAGTCTATTTATCCTTAGACTTCTCTTTAAAAAATCGGGTACATCTTATATAATAATATTGGAACCACCGCGACTTTTATCACAATACAGTTATGATTAAACCACGATGATCACCATACTAATATATTTAATGACATAGATCAAATATGGATGAGTAGCATGTAATTTACATGAAATGTGTTCTCAGACATGTATATTTCCAACTGGTCCTTCTTTATTCTTTAGTGAGATCATTCCAAAATGCACATAGAAAATACAAGCAAGCTCAGAAACAGAACCATAAACCATCAATTTTATTCTGCAGAAAATCAAACAATCTAATGTCTACAGCAAACATATAGTACATAAAAAGTGACTCCTACTAGACCAAGGCATCCTCAGAAATAATGCTCATGAGAGTAGTGTGCTCATGAAAAACCTTAAACGTTAATCCATTGGTTAATGGGTCCGCTAGCATGGAATCTGTACCTATATGTTCAATGGAAATCTATATATTCTGAACTCTCTCTTTAACAACTAGAAACTTGATGTCGATAAACTTCGACTTCTTCGAGCTCATGTTATTGTTAGAGTAAAGTACTGTCGAGTTATTTTTCAAAGTAAATGCCACTCGCAATCCAGTGACAAAGTTCCGCAGCCATATCCCATGGTTGGATACATCATAACAAGCAATGAACTCTATAGCTATGGTTGAAGAAGCTATGAGAGTCTGCTTAGTAAACTTTCCATGAGATGGCTCCTCTAGCCAATATAAAGATGTAGCCTGATGTGGAGTGTCTGCTATCTTAGCATCCCCGCAAAATCGGAGTCAGAGAACCTGATGACCTCTAAATTGTCTGATCTTCGATAAGTGAGCATGTAGTCTTTTGTTCTCTTCAAATAACGTATCACACGTTTGGCTGCCTTTCAATGCTGCATGCCTGGATTACTCAAATATATGCCTAAAACTCCCAGTATAAATGCTATGTCGAGATGATTATAAACTAGAGCGTACATAAGACTCTCTGCTACTGACACATATGGAATCATCTGCATCTCTTTTCTTTCAAGATCATTACTGGGGCACTGTTTGAGACTAAACTTGTCTCCTTTAGTGATGGACGTGTCTCCTGGTTTACAATCTTTCCTGCCGAATCTCTCAAAATCTTATCGATATAGCTTTTTTGTGACAACCCCAAGGATACCTCGAGAACGATCTCTCAGTATCTGAATATATAATACAAAAGAAGCATCCCCAAGATCTTTCATCTCGAATCTCTTCATAAAAAAATTATTGGTTTCGTACAGTAAACCTATGTCGCTACTAGCGAGTAGAATATCATCGACATATAATAACAAGAAGATATATTTACTCACACTGAACTTGTGATATACATAGTCATCAACAACATTCGCATCAAAATCATATAAGGTGATGACTAGATGGAACTTGTGATACCATTGACGGGAAGCCCGTTTGAGACCATGGATGGATTTCTTCAACTTGCAGACTATAGACTTTGGATCTCCCAATACAAAGTTTTCTGACTGTNAGATATATTTACTCACACTGAACTTGTGATATACATAGTCATCAACAACATTCGCATCAAAATCATATAAGGTGATGACTAGATGGAACTTGTGATACCATTGACGGGAAGCCCGTTTGAGACCATGGATGGATTTCTTCAACTTGCAGACTATAGACTTTGGATCTCCCAATACAAAGTTTTCTGACTGTACCATGCAAATCATCTCGTCAATGTCTCCATTGAGAAACGCAATCTTGACATTCATCTTATGTAGCTCCAGATCAAAAGAGTCTTTGGAAGATACTGGAGAGAAAGTATCTTTTTAGTCTATGCCTTCCTTTTAAGTAAAGCCTTTGACGACTAGATGAGCCTTATATCTCTCGATTTGGCCCTTTGAATCCCCCTTGGTTTTAAAGATCCATTTACAACCAATGAGCTTCACACCTTTAGGCAACTCTATGAGATCCCAAACGTCATTGTCTTCCATAGACTTTATGTCATCCTTCATGACATCAGTCCACTTTTGAGAATTAGAGTTGCGCATGGCTTAATAGAAGTTGATCAGGTCATCCTCTATTGAACCAAGCCATCCTCATATTCTTGGAGAAAGACAATATAATCATTTGGAATTGCATTTCTTCTCTCCCTAGTGGATCTCCTCAATGATATTTCTTGAAGTTGTTGAGTTTGTTCTATATGTAGAGCTTGAGGAAGAATCTCATTGTTGTCTTGGTCTTGAAAAATGTTAGGGATATGAGCTTGAACATTGTCATCTAGTTCCGAAACTGTGTTTTGAACAACAATATGTAGAGACCTGATCACCATCAATAACAGATTCTTCTTCAAAGAAAATATTCCTTATGTTTTCTTCTCCACCCAAATTCAATATCCTTAAGGAATCTTGTATTTCTCGTTTCAAAGAAAGATCTTGATGTGAGATTGTAAAACTTATATCCTCGAGAGCGTTCAACGTAACCAACGAAATAGCAGCATAGCAGCTAATCGTCCTTGAGTTCAGTTTTCTTTCATGTGGTCTATAAGGTCGACACACCTGACATTGTTCATTACAAATCATTGTTCATTACAAATCTTACATCAATCACTTCTAAAAGATCTTCAAATATGTTGCAGGAGACATCGTCGGCTTCAATGAGTTTCGAATGTGCCGAGAGCCTTAGAGAGGTCCTTATGCCGATTGTTTGAATGAGGAGCTTTAGCTCTTTTATTTATTTTCTTAGGCATTGTCTCAACCCAAGTTATGGTGTTTCGTCTTTTTGAGGTAGTGCTTTGGAAGGAACTTTGGCCTTTGCACGATTTCTTCAAATTTGACCAGTTGGGCCTTGTTGACTTTCTGCCCACGTGGATCGCTACGTGGCACTTTGATTTTGAGCTTTGGTAGTGAGGGGTAACAATAGTCCCTCAAGTCTAGGCATAATTATTTATGTAATACATACACTTGAATATATATCGAAAAATTTAGTAAGGGGTGGTTTTTGTCACTACAATAGTCCCCCAAGTCTAAGTATAAATATTTATGTTATAGTTAGAATTTCAAATGTACTTGAAGCTACACATCACCTTCCATTGTTCATCGAAGTTGTATACATGGAGGTGTTTCGCCTTCTTACTCAATTCGTGAGAGGGTCATCAAAGCAAAGTACAACGAGGCTGTATTGTTTTGTATCTGAACTGGTTGAGGAAAAGTAGGTCTAATTCTTTTTAGTGCCTCAGTATTGGCATTACGATGAGCTTGAATTAGATATGATTGATGAGCTCGACTTAGATATGATTGATGAGCTCGAGGCGTCCTGAATTATTGCACCCAAATGATTTGATGTCGTGGTACGTTTTCAAGAAAAGACAGTTGAGGTGGTTCGACCAACCATCGTCGTATTTAATGCTTAATGATGGCTGTCTCCCACATGTTTTGCGAATTTCAGCCTTATGAGGTCGCCTGAAGCAGACGCTCTAATCTGGACTGTAGAAGACAAAGAGGTAGACGTGTTGAGTGGCTTAGATTTAATCCACAAATGGACGGTCAGATGACTTGGATCGACATCTAACGACTGGGATTAAGGGGCTTTACCTATAAAAGGCAAATATTTTGGCGAAAAATCACTTTGCATTTCTTGAATTCAATACTATTATAATAAACTCCCGATTTTTCTCCAAGTTTTTTCTTCAAGAATCTTTGAATCTCTTTTCTTTTCTTCAGTTTACACCTTCTCATTCTCAAATTTTTCTTTCTTTATTGAATCTTGCAACTTCTCTGGTGTTTACCATTACCATCTCCTAACCAAAAACTCGTAAGAACTTTCTGTGAACTTTTATCTTTGAAAAAGTTTTTATTAATGGCCTCTTCTTCGTCTGTTGGGGGGAACGTAGATTTGAGTGAACTAGCCAGTGAGATGGGGGTTGAACTCACTAATACTGCCGACCTCGTTAAGGTCACAGAGGCTGGGCGGAGCGTGCTTCCATCTTAGGGGGTATGAGAGATACTGAAATAGAATAGAGGGCATCCAAAATCCTATCTTCAGTAGATCCGACCCACTTATCCAACCTCAAGGAAAAATATAAGATCCCATAGGACATAGAACTCCTCTTTCTTTCTCCTGATGAGCGAGCATGCTATTCAAGGCTGGGCTGTGTTGCCATCATTGAGTTTCTCCTTAAGGCTGGGCTTCGCCTATCTTTGCATCCTTTCTTTCAGGTTGTCCTTAGGTTGTACGGGTTATCCCCCCACCCAGCTCTTTCCCAACGCCTAGGGCCAACTGGTGGGAACCTATTTCCTTTGGAAGAAGACTTCCTTGGACGAGGACATGCCCCTTTACCTATTCTAAACCGTCTTCCAACCTAGGATGTTGGGTAAGGAGGACTCCGTAGGGTGGTATTCCTTGTGCCCATGCTGGGCATACACTCATTTTGTCTTGGGCCTCCCCTCATCCATCTAAGGATGGATGTAGACGTGGTTCTGGGTTATGGGGAAGTGGCAGGAGTGTGGCCTCTTTATTTTGTTTGTTGTAATAAATGTGCTATTGTTGGAGCAATGTACAAACTTTCAAGGATTATGTACTGAGAGTAGTAAATGTAATGCATTAATTTTTCTTATTCTCCACCTGAATTTTATAAATAGTTGAATTTGGAGGGTATGATCCTATGTTTGCCTTCAACCACACATTCTCCTATAAAATAACTGTACACGTAAAATAATTTTTTTTTAAACCATCTATTCTTCAAAAAATTGCTATACATTTTCTTACTAAAAATGGGGCCAAATTGGGTTTTTTGTTTTTTTTTTCTTGCGATATTTGCGTTTTTTCAATAAGTGAGAAATCTATATGATTGTAATAATTTTTCATACAGTGAAAAGTTTTGACAATTCATAAAATTCCATCTCCCTAATGCAACTACTCAATTACTCATTAACTTGACTAGATTAATTAAATTGTGTTAATGCATTTCCCTGTTTTCCTTATTTTCGTATTTTTTCCTTGGTGGCCATTTTTTGAAAAAATATTATTTAAAATAGTAATTTTTTGGAGAATGTATGATTAAAAAGTAGGAAAAGTTTTGGATTTGTGTGTAGTATATTTTATTGTGTGAATATATAATTAAAAATGAGCGAGTACAAAAAAAGATTCAGAACGTGAAATTTCTTGATTACATCAAATTTCTTGATTTTAAATCCTTAGTTATTTTTTCTTCAAATTGTTTAGAAAGAAGAAATGAAAAAGTTTGCTAGCCAGTTCCGCTCTTCCCTAGCTCGTTACGGACAGGAAGGTGGACCGAGCCTTGGCCTGTCCATAATCTGCCCGTATTGGTCCATTGCCACCTCTAGCTTCAGACCACTAACTTCTTCCAGGCCCATCTATAAAGGAATTGGGCTTAAAGCCCACACATTTACGGGCCAACTTCAATTGTTGACATGGTTTGACTTCTACAAAGCCCATGTTTTGCGGAGACATTGATACTGACGACATACAAAAGTAATCCCGGTGGCCTAGGATACGACAGGACCCTCGAGAAATCTTCCAACCAGTAACAACGCTCCATTCACCAACACTCATCTTTCTCAGTCCACGTGGCACCCCTCTCTCCACAGCCTCCTATTTTCAAAAGCCAACTCTTCATTCTCCTCCACCACTTTCTTCCCCTTCCCCCAGAGGCCCCCCTCTCTCAGATTGTATAATTCTTTCTTATTATTTAATTGAATCATCAATGAACATTTGGGTTTATTAAGATTCAGGAGTCCCGGGCTTTTAGTTAAGAAAAATGGCCAATTTTTCTGCTTCTTTTTGTACTCCAACATTATATAAACTAACTTTTCTTTCTCCAAACACCCCAACTGCTGGAATTAAATGTTCTTTATCTAAATCCAGTAATCTTAAGTCTAGAAGCAGTATCAAGATTCTTGGAACTAGAATCAGAGCTGTTCAGAGAGAAGGAAATGCTGTAATAGAAGAGGGAGACAGAGAAATAATTACTAAATTGAATGGTAGTGTGAATGGGTCTGCTAATGGTAATTATGGTAACGGTAATGGTTCGGTGGAGAATTATACAAATGGAAGTTTCAAAATTGAGAGTGAGACTGGAAGTTTTGCAAAGTATGTCAATGGCAACGGTAATGGAAGTGTGGTCATGAGTGGTGGAAAGGAAATAGTGGAAGTAGTAAAATTGGAGGAGGCACTCAAGAAAAATAAGAGCGTGGAAGAAATTGGACAAGAGGAGGCGTGGTTTAAGCGGAGCGGGCAAGGTCAAGTTGAGGTAAATTAGTTTGGTATTACATGAAAACTTTATGAATTTTGGTTGAGTTTGGATAGATTATATTGATTTGTTATGATGAGATGTTTGTTAATTATCTAGTCCATAGTAGTATGATAATTTTGTACTTTCTAGTTTTAGGTGACCGGGATCCTTCTTCATCGGATTTTGCATTAGTTTCTGTGAACAGACTGTTGATTAAGTTCTTTGCAAACAAATTTTGCTTTTTTATATTTGATTTTATATGTACAATTACATTAATGTTGGAGTTATTTACTGATGTCACAATCAGATTATTACAGCTTTTTACTTCCTTATTCAAACATTTTCTCGATAGAGAGCAGGGAATGAGATCAATGGTTGTAGAGAGAGCGTGTGTGGTATAACTTAGATTATGTTTCTGTAAATAGGAACAGTTTGGTCGATGAATGTGCTGCAGCTGAAGATCCGTTAAAAAAAGGTTATGTTTACTATATCCAAGGGAGTATATTTGAAGTCGTTGTAGATAATTATTAGTGGAAGTTAATAGACATAGTTATGTTTTGCACCTATTATTATACAGTAAGCAAAAAATAATAACAAAAGTTCTTAGTGTTATGTCTAATTAATGACTTTAATCATCAAGAGGAAAATAAATCAGACATAAGATGGTTAAAGGAAATCAAGTTTCAAAATCACGCCATTTAACTAATATTTTAAAACGTCTGTATTCCCAAAATCTTAATGCATTTGGTCTATAAATACATAATAGAACTAACTCTTTACACACTGGTACTTTTTATCTTTAACAGCATTTATCACAGTTTAATAAGGAAGGTCTGGATCAAATAAGCTGCCCAGGATATAGACGATTTTATTTCCTTACACACGAGAAGTTACTGTAAAAACACTATGTGTTTGTTTTGGAATAGCTTAAAATGTTGCTTAAAAGTTGAGGTCAAAGTCAACATTAATCTTAACCACACATTTCATGGGATCCACAACTTTTATCTACTTTTCAACCACACTTTTATCAACTTTTATCAAAATCTCAAAATCTATTATCAAATCCTTTGTCAAACATTTTTTTTAATGGATTAAATACAAGGCTTTATACTTCTGCAAAGACAAAAACTTGTTGAGAAACTTTAATAGAAAGGACCAAATGGTGGTAAAATTGAACATTAGACACTAAAATGTTGAATTGTAATTTTTCTGAACTAACGCGAGAAGTTTTTGCAACTTCTGGTGACCTTTACTGTGTGATTAAACCCTCAGATTTTGATAACATTGTTGAGGCCTGATCGATCTCTTATAAACTTTAGTTTTTTTACAGGTATCTGTTGCCCCTGGGGGTCGTTGGAGCAGATTCAAAACCTATTCAACAATTCAGAGGACATTGGAGATATGGGGATTTGTTCTGACTTTTATATTCAAGGTTTGGTTAAACAATCAGAAATTCTCGTATCGAGGTTAGTCACTTGCTTAAAACTGAATTTTTTACACATCCTGGTATAAATGTTATTTTTGTCTTCATGATGATATGCCTTAGACATATTCTGCATTCTTAGGACAACTGTGAGGAAGTATCATGGGTGTGATTGTACATTGTGATCTTGATAGTGAAATATCAATTTGCCTACAGTGAATATTTCCCTCCTCCAGTGGAAGTAAGTTTTTAAGCACATATTGAAAGTGTTGCAACGAAATTCTCCGAATGAACTGAATTGGTGGGGAACTTAATATTGGCCGTATGTTATTCGAATTTAGGTTTTCTAATGTGACATTTTCTTTATTTAAATTTCGTTTTTAAAGATGTAGCAGTTGGGAACAGTCTCATAACCTAGAAGTACCACTTTTGTGCTTTTTTGCAGCTGATGGTGTGACTAAATTTTTATGTATTTGGCATGGTAATAATGTTTCTTGACTTGGTAAATGTACAAAAGTTTAGATAGTGATGAGAATCTCAACTATGATGACTCTAGCAACTTCTTGTTTGAGCCCATAATCTTAGGCCAGCCTTACTAGCATAAAGGAGGTCAATTTGTGTTTTGGTTTTTCCTACCTTTTAATCTTTTTGTGTTTTCTGCCAATAACTACTTTATATATCAATTTTGTGATTAGCTCACAAGTATATGTGTCAAAGTTTCTTAGTTGCTTTCAACGCCGTGTCTGTTCCATCGCTTTATCTTTCTCTCCATGCTTCTAAGTAAATTGGAGGACTTATATATGCAGGTGGGATGACAGAGGAAAAGAAGGTTCAGAAGCGGAAGGTCCTTGCCAAGTGGTTAAAGGAAAATATTTTGAGATTAGGCCCTACATTTATCAAAATTGGCCAGCAATTCTCCACGAGGGTGGATATTCTATCTCAAGAATATGTTGATCAATTATCAGAGCTTCAGGTGAAAATTATTCTTTATTCTTTACACCATTAAATACCATCCTTCTTTAAATTGGAATATTGGATGCTCATCCACTGATCCTCATCTTTCCTATACGTGAAACAAAGAACTAATATTGATCTCACAAAGAACTAACTGCATTTCCATTGCATGCAGGATCAAGTTCCTCCTTTTCCATCAGAAATTGCTCTGGCAACAGTTAAGGAAGAACTTGGAGCACCCTTAGATGATATATTTGAAAGATTTGACCAAGAGCCAATTGCTGCGGCGAGTCTTGGTAAGTTTGATTCATTTATGCACCTTGACAAGAAGATAGGGTTTTGTTAGTCTGGGGTGATGCTTTCAGTTCTATTTGGTTTGTGTTTTTACTTTTTATCTTGTAGTAAAACAAACCATTTATGCATGTTTTATTTACACTTGTAAATATACGATTTATCAGAATTCTAAAATCTTCTGCTACAGGTCAGGTCCACCGTGCAAAACTGAAGGGACAAGAAGTCGTCGTCAAAGTACAAAGGCCTGGTCTAAAGGATCTATTCGACATTGATCTTAAAAACCTAAGGGTGAGTGACTAATGTTCGAGGTTTCCTTACATTCTATTTGCATATGCTTATTGTGAAGATTCACTTTCCATATCATTGAGTTCCTGGACCAGCAAATCCAGAGGATCGTTGCCATTTTTCACTTTGGAGATTTGCTATATTGTATTGTAATCATTTGAAAGAAAATTCTCACCAGTTTACTGCTCTTTTATTGTGATTGTGAACAGAAAACTGTGAGTAATCTTAAGTTTGCCCAACATCACCTTTGTCACTTACACTTGCATTAGTTTTATTAATATATTTCGCAATTGTCTTTCGCTTGTCACGAAATAGATTGGACATCTTGACGCATTTATATGTTTGATCATTTGGTCTCTTCAGGTGATAGCTGAATATCTTCAGAAGGTTGATCCAAAATCTGACGGTGCCAAAAGAGATTGGGTCGCTATATATGATGAGTGCGCAAGTGTCTTATATCAGGTAATCAGTTGGTATAACATTAAGTTTTATGAAAATTGTACCCTTGCTGCTATGATCATTGTGACTCAAAAATATAGAAACTAAGTGTAAATTGCACTTTAAGTAGACAAAAAATACCCGAGTACATGTATGTAAATAGATCAAACACATGAAGCTCACTTTTGATAGGTGCCTTGATTAGCCTTAATTCTTGTGGTACCCGGTTGGTCTTAGTATCATTTTGGTAATCAGGTTCTTTTTCTTTTTCTTTCTGTTCTAGAGAACTTTCATTATATATATAGAGGATTCCCTCACCTTAAGAACTTTCAGGAGATTGACTACACAAAGGAAGCTGCCAATGCAGAGAAATTTGCAGATAACTTCAAAGACATGGATTATGTCAAAGTCCCAACAATATATTGGGAATACACGACTCCACAGGTTTAATTTTATGAAATCATAGAAGTTTGAATGATGAGAATATTTGATTTTCTACTGTAATATTTGTTCATTTGATCAATCTTTTCACATTCTGTAGGTTCTGACAATGGAATATGTCCCTGGGATCAAAATAAACCGCATTCAAGCTTTAGATCAGTTGGGTGTGGATCGCCAGAGGTATGAGACAATATATATGAACCATGTTAAGTGAAAATTTGTATGCTTCTGAGTTTGGAAAATAGAAATTACATTTCCGATTGCCGATATGATTCTCATGCTTGTTAATTCTCATCAGGCTGGGCCGTTATGCTGTTGAATCTTACCTGGAGCAGATTCTATCACATGGCTTTTTCCATGCTGATCCAGTAAGTAATCCTATGAGCTTATAGTACATACTTCACAATGATTTGCTTTCTAAACTTATAGTCGACAAAAAGGTTTAAATTATCTGAAGGAAGATGCATTCATACTTTCATGTTTAGTTAGAACAGCAATGAAATGAGAGGAAAAGCTGAAGGAAGATCTATTATCTGCAATGGACTTTTAATCTCCCTGAATCTGTGATCACATACTTTAATTAATTTCCTGTCATTTTGAACAGCTTACAGTTGAATAATGCCTGAATTATGCGCTTTCTATCAATGATGATATTAATTTGAATATGTGTCATGTTATTTGTAGCATCCTGGAAATATTGCCGTGGATGATGTTAATGGTGGAAGATTGATCTTTTATGACTTTGGAATGATGGGAAGGTGCAATTTGATTCACTGCTTCCTTTTTTGAGAAACATGTCTTCGCGTAGAGTCTCTTCTTTTAGACATACTTATCTTCTATGCAAATAAACACTCGACCTTTACTCTTTACAGTATAAGTTCTAACATCAGAGAAGGCTTGCTAGAAACATTCTATGGAGTCTATGAGAAGGATGCGGATAAGGTGATAGTTTCTTTATATTTGGTTTTCGGTCATGTCTGAATTTCGTAAAGGTTCAGCTATTAACATGAATGACATGTCTGATTATGAAATTAACGCTGTGTTTTACTAAGAAAATGTTTTTATCTACTGCAGGTCCTTCAAGCAATGGTACAGATGGGTGTTCTGGTTCCTACAGGAGATATGACCGCTGTCCGACGAACTGCCCAATTTTTCCTCAACAGGTTCTTCTTGGATCAACAGCTGATATTTACTTTCAGCTTCATTTCTTCTTTTGCGAGTTCGTTACACGCTAATTTTATTAATTCCAATTTTCTATCAATTGGGGACTAAGAACCGACAGCACATTAAATTAAGAATATCATCTGTTCTCATGCGTGTTTTTGATACAATTAGTGGACAATGAATGAAAGTGGTTCACCCCTGCCTTCTAACTCCCCCTAATTCTTTTCGGATATGCTTACACTGGATCTTCCATAGTAATAAGTGCATCTTTGCCAACTTATAAATTTTGATTTTTTAAATTGATCATTGGGTAAGGTTTGTGATGAGTGAATGAAACTTAACCACAGAAAGGGCTTTTTTGGCGTTATGATATAGTTGGCTTGGCTTTTCCTCGAATTGGCCTTGTAGCAATCCCTGTTATCTTGCCATTCATCATTTTTGAAGTCCTTTGTTCTCTGTTATTGCTTTTTCCAAATATAGTGGCCTCAAAAGGGTGGTTATAAGGGGTGTAATTTGTGTACATTCTTTACAAAATTTGAGTGTCACTTGTGATGGCTATAACTATGCAGATATTTGTGGTTCGGAGTTTCTTAGATATTCATTTTTAAGGATGCTGAAAGTTTATTGAATATAAATCTTATGAGCAGAGCTATGTTAATAATATCTATGCTAATAACATAATGAAATTAGGTTATGTTGGAAGTTTTTTCTTAAGGATGATTTCTTTTGACCTTTTTAACAACTTTTTTTAAGGTAGAAATAGGTTCTGTTGTTTTCTACATTTCTGAACATTGCCCTGTTGGAAAAGAAGTTGTCAAAAGGTCTAAGTTTTGTTTACTTGATCAAGACAAAAATACGGATTGTGAGTTTCTCTATATTTTGTATTGAATTTCATGCATTGCACTAAAGGTCAAATTAAACTGGCGCAGCTTTGAAGAGCGTCTTGCAGCGCAAAGAAGAGAAAGAGAGATGGAAACTGCAGAAGTTGGATTCAAGAAGCCATTAAGCAAGGAGGAAAAAATAGATAAAAAGAAACAACGTTTAGCTGCAATTGGTAAGCTACTCTTGTCTCGTGTTTAGTTAGGCAAATAGTGCAGATTTCGCAATTTCTAGAATGTGACACCACATTTATTGAGAGGTAGGATTCAGATTTCTTCTATGAATTATGCTTTGATGTTTTCCTGGTACTTTTTTTTCTCAACTGAAGCGGGAATTGACTACTTTATACAGCATTGAGGTTATAATATATGTATTAATTTTGTTTTTCTAACAGATAAGTTTGTTTCTATTAATCTGTGAGTGGACTTTTACATTTAAACTCTTTTTGATTAAGTATTTCATGTCTGTGTTCGATTTTTTGGTCTTTAATTAGTTGATCTTCCTTCTTCCCTTTCATTTAGTCATACTGTTTAGTCCCTTTCATCTCTCCAAGACATTGGATGAAAGGCAATAAGCCGCTACTTTTTAAGCTGTCTTTGCTTCCAAAAAAGAGAAAAAATGGTACAAATAAATAAGGAATTTCTGCTTATAGATTTTGTATCCTTTTAACAGGTGAAGATTTGTTAGCTATTGCAGCAGATCAACCCTTCCGCTTCCCTGCTACTTTCACTTTTGTCGTTAGGGCATTTTCAGGTACCGTACTTTAGCTACTTAACTGATATATTTTGCTACTACTGTTATTTAACCCAGTTTATCCTGATAGTTTTGGATGGCATTGGGAAGGGCCTCGATCCTCGATTTGATATTACTGAGATTGCTAAACCGTATGTGTATTTTAAAACATCAAGGCGTCCGATAAGTAAAGTATTGAATTCCAATGGTGTTTTTATCTCTGTTTTGCTTACATTCACTTCATGTACAATGTAATGCAGCTATGCTCTAGAATTATTGAAGTTTCGCGAAGCTGGTATTGAAGTTGTTGTAAAGGTATATTCTCAAGACTTTTTAATGTCCTAATAGATTATTGCAAGATGTGATAATAAGGCAAGTTTTACAGATGCTTGGTCTTGCTCATATGCAGGACTTCAGGAAGAGATGGGATAGACAGTCCCGTGCATTTTATAATTTATTTAGGCAGGCTGATAGAGTTGAAAAGCTTGCTGAAATCATCCAGCGACTGGTAAGTAACATGTTAGTTTTGATACTCCTTGACAATTTCCCAAGTTTCACATGCCGTGAAATTTAAACTGATTTTTATCATGTCTTTTTTATAGGAGCAAGGTGATTTGAAGCTTCGTGTACGGACTTTGGAGTCAGAGAGAGCTTTTCAACGTGTTGCAGCTGTTCAAAATACAGTTGGAAGTGTAAGTTAGCTTCATATCGAGTTACAACTCAACAAAGCCTTGTCCATACCTATCTGGCAATTAATATCAAGTTGGTTTTATAGTCACTGGACTATTGCATAACAATAGCTTCTGTGTTCCTTATCTTCAAGTACTATCTCTCCAATTCCGACACAACTTGAGTAATAGTGAGATTTTATGTTTGTCCCCTTTTACTGATAATTCTTGAGAAGATTATTTGAAACCTTCTCTGAAGGACAAAAGGTTGTGGATGTTTGGTTCCTAGGGCTCCTTTTCTTGCAAGTCATTCTTCCATATTTTTGTTGATTTACCGAACTACACCATCTTCGTCTCTGTTCAAGTTCATCTGGAAATCTTATATGCCTTACATAATTAAGGTGATTCTATGGCTGGTCTCATATGGAATTTAATTCTTGCAATTTTTATGCTATAGGAGAAATTCTTGAAGCTCTATATTGTAGAAAGTTATTGTCAAATAAAAAGTTGCTAGTTCCCTGTTTAGTGATTTCATTTTCCTGCACTATTTTGGACCAAAAATTAACAGGCAGTTGCTGCTGGAAGTTTAATTAACCTTGCGACGATCTTATACTTAAACTCCATCCGGGTTAGTCTCCCATTCATTAAACATTTTGTTCAATTGTTCATTGTGGTCGATTATTCGTGTTTAACTTAAAAGACTTATTTCTGTTTGTAGACACCTGCGATGATTGCGTACACCTTCTTTGCATTTTTCGGGTTCCAAGTTTTGATTGGTATTTTCAAGGTTAAGAAATTTGATCAAAGAGAGAGGCTGATCACTGGAACTGCTTAGAAATATAGTGAGCGATTTTTACTTTAGTTGCTATTGTAGAAATTTGGATTTTTCAGAAGAGATTACATGCAGTCTCTGCTATGATCCGTTTCATGCTCATACGACTTATTTAGTAATTCTGGTACAGATTAAGAGTTGAAATTTACTTATGGGAAGTAGCTATTATTCTCTTCCAATGGAAGCAAGATCTGAGGGCAGATACTTGGATGTTTTTCCAGTACTTTTGTCCCCGGCGACTGTATTCTTCGAGTATCAAGATGCTGCTGTGTATCTGATTATGACATAAGAGCTCGCAATTCAAAGTCATTTTTCGGTTAGATTGGCTAATTTATTTGCTCAATACCCATGAAACTAACAAGAATTTTCCCCGAAGTCCATGGAAGCTCGAGTTTTCACTGGTGGACTGATGCTTATCTGCCTGTAGACTTATATGCAGATATATTGTTGTAAAGTGCAGTAGTAATTACTGGAATTGATTTAAGATGTTCAACATTGAGGAACCAAAAAAACCATTATATAGTATATAACATGTTAAATTTTTCGCAGTAGTGTAAAAACATATTTTTTGTGGAAATGAAATAAAATGTCGACCCGAATGTCCTTTCTGTACAGTTTTATTTTGCAATGGACTCTCTCCCCCTTAAACGTGAACTATTTGTTTGTGTCACTTGTTGATGCCTTTACAATTCAGTGCCCATCTTCTCATATTGGCACGTGAGTTGGAATCTGAATTCTTTCAGCCAAAAGATGCGTTGAATTGAAGTTCTCTTTAGGCCTTTGCTGAATTTCAGTTAGGATTTTGCCATTTGTACAATCTAAGATAACGGTGTGGATGACAATGTGGTGCATTGGCAAACACAAAAAAAAAAAATTTGGCTGCAAAAACAATTTTTTGTTTAAACTGTCCAATGACATAATGTCACGTGGTATTCTGTAAACAAAATTGTCATTCTTGTTGTACATCAAGCATGATTCTTTGAGTCATATATGTATATATGTTGAAGTATAAAATACAGTCTCAAGCAAATTTAAGACTTGTTTGGTAGGGCTCCTGCTTTTGCTTGTGAAAAAGCTTACGAGGAAGCTACATTAACGTCAATTTTATTTATAAGTTCTTTTAACTAGACAAAATATTTTTAGAAAAATTATAAAAAAAAATGTTCAAAAATAGCTTTTTAATCTCATAAGCATTTTTGAACTTCTGAAAAGTCATATCAAACATGTTTAATTTGAATTCACAGTGCAACACAAATTAATCAAGATAACAAATAGGAGATTTATTTAATTTAAGAGATAATTGCAGCAGCGGTATCAAACATTTCATTTATTAGCAGACTTTGTCCAAACCTTTCATTTGTGTCAACTACAATAACAAATCTTTCAAAAATTAGCATTTGGAGTCAGTATGATGGAATACATTAGTTCAATTGACCAAAAGTCAATAGCCAGCACAAAATTTTGACTAATTTTAAAGGGTAAAATGATCAATTTACATTTTTCATATAAACGAATTAAAATAAAAAAAATAAAAAACCAAAATAAAATAAAATAAAAAGAATTTACCATGTTCCCCACTCCCACCCCCCAGATCCAGATCCAAATTCCTTTTTTTCCTGCTATTTTCTTTTCAATTTTAGGGTAATTTTGTTATTCTTAAATTTGTGAAAATCAAAATTTTCAAAAACTGATTTTCCTGTTTAAAGGTGATTTCTAGCCTCTCTTTTTTTGGGCTAAATTCTTTCAAAAATTTGAAAAAATTCAGCTCAATTTTGAATGTTTAATGGCAAAAAGCTTCTTGATAGTGTTCAAACTTCTTTGAATCGTCACTAGTTTTTCCTAAATTTCCCTTGATTTCTTCTTCTAAATGTGCGTACGTTTTAATGTTTCAGTGCAGTTGTGAGTGACAGTAGAATTAAAAATATTTCAAAATGTGAATAGGTTTAGTTCTTTAGCAGAAGATCTCATTTTGTTATGTGGTTTTTAGGTAATTTTCAAAAAAAAAAAAATTCAAGTTCAACAAAAAGAGTGTCAACCATTGGGCCCATAAAAAAGTTATCCAACAAAAAA
>CAIGRL010038103.1:0-11684 GCA_903798325.1 Fraxinus xanthoxyloides
TTTTATATTTTCGAAAACAGTTTTCCAGAATGGCAAAGAGAACGGATTTTCAGAAATTTCAAAACAGACACTCAAAACACAAAATACAAAATGAATTCAAAACTCAAAACACAAAACTGAAATACGAAGAGAACGACCCCTTAGTCATTGAGACTTGTACTTTTCATTTTATAGACCTGGATTCTTCACAAAATATGAAGTACTAGATTGTAATAATTCGAGATTTTAACTATTTTTCTTCTTTAGTCCTGTCATGTTGAGTAGATCGTGTCAAACATAAGTAAAATGTTAGCCTTCTTACCATACAATAAAGTGTAGTCTCCATCTTAGATGGCAAAAAGAAGCCTGAAAGGCTGCAAGAGTTTGCAAGATGACATAGCAAATCCCAACAAACTTCATTAGGGCTGGAAATGAGTCGGTTCGATTCAATTTGATTCTCTTAAGAATCGAATCGACCAAAATTTTTGGGTATTTGATAAATGGAACCGTTCGGGTTCGGTTCGGTTGAACGGTTCGGTTCGGTTCTGTACCATAATTAAATTTTTTAACATTTACAGCAACACTACATAAATACAACTAATAACATGTTCAATTGTAACTTTTACAAATTAACGTAGCCCAATTTTTTAATACTTATACAACACTCAAATCTAATCAGTAGCTATCGTCACCGGTAAAATGAAGGAGCTTCAAAACCAATTTGGGAATAATGATGTAGGTTTCAAAATTATCAAATGATTTGAGTTTATATGAGAGTAGACGTACTGCTTACCAAATAAAATTGGAATAGAAAGGATAAGGTCCAAATGTTGGATTAACAAAAAATTAATTTGGCTGGACTTGGCGTTGATTGGATTTGGTTGTTTGTTTAATTAATTTGTTAATTTGTTTAGAAAAATTAAACAAATTTAATTAATTCAATATAAAAAATTTAAAAAATAATTTAGATTCAATTCTTATTGGGTTATTCGGTTATTGGGCTAGAACCGAGAACCGACCAAAACCCATCAGTTCTCGGTTCAAATACCCGTTCGGACTTTGATTTATGAAGATCCGCTCGGTTCAGTTTGGGTTCGATTCGGTTCAAGAGTTTTTGTCCGGACCTAATTTTCATAGGGAAGAAAGTGAAAACTAACACAGTAATGCTTGCAACTTGAGATACTTTGGGCTTTTGTTTTCACATTTGAAGAGATCGATATCAAAAACCTCAAATTCAATTTCTTTCTCAACCAAGCAAATAATTACACGCGTACTTGAAGCATATTCCTGTCCATAAACCTTCACCACCATCGCTGCTAGTTCTCGCCTCTCTTCTTATACAGTCAAAGAATACGCCTACTGGATTTATATACAACTATGCTCTTACGAAACCCTGATTCATTTTTTTTAACATTATTCAATGAAGGACACTTATTACCACCAAAATTTCAATTTTTTTTTTTTTGGCTAACATAAAACGATTTTTCTCATGGAAAATAGTTTCTGATTTTTGAAGGTGAGACTGAATATAGGACAAATTAAGATTTATAAGCAATGCCAATGTCTTGAAATTAAACAACCAGATAGATTACACTTTGCGAAAACAAAGAAATGAGCTGCAATCCACAAGGAGGGATTTGAAAAGAAGGGATACCATTAAGCGTCCATTTCGCCCCATAATTCCATGTTATAATGAGGGAAATAGTAATTTTTTGAAGAATGTATGGTTGATAAGAAGAGAGAAAAAAATGAACTATAATTTAATGGAGGCCAAACGAAGACTAAGCCTTGTTTGATCTCCATTATTTCCAAAATACATTTTTTCTATCTTCTTTTCAATCGCACATTCTTCAATAAAATAATATTACACATAAATCTTAAACTTTTCCTTATTTTTCAACAACACATTCTCTATCAATCTACCATTCCAAAGTGCATTCTTAAGAAAAAAAATGAGGGCTCAAAGAGACTCTAATGTGGCTGCAAATAAGCTCTTAATTGTAGAGTCCATGGGAAATGGCCATGAAATTTGTTTGTCCTTCATTGGAAATGTTCAATTTGTACACGGAAACCTCTTTTTCTCACAAAGTTGATGGCATTGATTGTTTGAGTAATGCAATTTGCACTCGTTTACTATCATAGTTGCCTTAGGTTAATAATTTGATGCAACAACGTAGTAGTTATTTATTGTTTCATACATTAAAATATTAACCGTCATATATATGCCACGTGAAACGACTACGATAGTGAGAGTCACAAATAGCATTATTCAAAAAATAAAAATAATGGCCACAAACAAAAGGTCTTATCTATATGTAACCGAGGTCTAGACATAAGTAGCATTCTATCTATAATTGTTCCTTTTATCTTAGATAGATGTTCGTGAAAAAATGATCGGTATAATTATAAACCAGGTTGGACACTTTGAATGGGATAATACACGGACGCAGTTGATGAAACTCTGGTATGCAGAGAACAAAAAGTTATGCACTCACAATTGTCCGAATTGGAAAAATCATGGATTTTGTGAAATTTTGAATGATTTTAAAAAATAAAAGCGAATGAAAAATCATATGAAAACTTAAAAAAGTGACTTTTTTCTTTATTAATTTACCTAAATTTTGAAATTGAAACCTAAAAATTCCATATTTGTGTAATTAATTCACAATTAAAAATTCTTTTGGTTGGCCCAATGCATCTTATATGGGAACAATACATAACTCCTATATATAGGAACCACATTTCACAACTAACAAACTCCATAAAATATTTTATAAATTAGGTGGTAAATAATAATAATAATATAAAATTAAATTTAATCTACATATTCACCCCACCCATCCCACCTCCCAGAAAATGTTACAGAAATTGTAAACTAGATATTACACCCCACCCTCCAAAAAATTCCCAGAAATTGAAAACTGGATATTACATCCAACCCCACCCACTCCATCTCCAAATTTTTTTCAAAACACTAACATGTGTTATCTATGACTAATTGTGGCCAAATTTGTTTCTAATGTGACTAATTATAACCAAATTTATCTTCAGTGTGAATGCATGCGACCATATCATCCTTAACTGTGAAAGTATGTGACCAAGTCACAATATGTCACAATTAAAGCATAATTAGTCACAACTATCACAAATAAATCTGCATATATTATAGACCAGCATCACAATCCACCACCATTCATCACCACCATCACCTCCAATGCATCACCACGACTATAAATACTAAATTCACTTACATATGTTATATGTGACTTATTGTAACCAATTTTGTTTTCAATGTGATTGTTTGTGACCATGTCGTCAAATATATGACTGTATGTAACCAATTCACACACAATCATAGTTAATATAGATCTGGTCACAGATGTCACAATGAAGTTGGACTTGGTCATACCCGATTTCCGTAGCTACCACCACTCCCAACGTCAAGAACCAAACGCGCACCATCAACACCTTCAACAAATTCCAACCACCATCGGCATCACCGCACCACCACCACCACATGTAGATCGTGCTGCTCACAATCGCAAGCAATGATGCGCCACCTTTGAAGCCTCCAAACGCTTGCCAACCACCACCCAAGTTGTTGAACTCCACCACTAGCATGACCACCTTAACCTCCTCTACAAAACCCCGTTCAACATTTTGGCCTAATAGCGTACCCAAACACACCAAAAATAAGGCCAAAAACCAGTAGTTGGGGATTGTTTTTGGGTGGCACTAGAGACGGGCCGAGCGGCTCGTTGGCTCGGCTTGTCAGCTCGTCAAATGACGAGCCCGAGCCGAGCCGCAAGTGAGCTCAACAAGCTTGCGAGCGGCTCGTGGGCTCGTGAAAAATTAAAGGAAAAAAAATGTGAAAAAGTAAAAAAAAAAAAAAATTCAAAAAGCTCTTGAGCTCGTGGATTAAAGGCTCGACCCGGCCTGACTTATTACCATCACTAGGTGGCACCACCTTCTCCAGCAATCCCCTACCACCACACCGGTCAACCATACTCATCAAGGGGCATCTATTCATGGTCTTATATTATCAAATAACACATAATCCAAATTTACAAATTTGTTCTTCATACCCAACCAATGAGCCCGAAGGTCGCGAACCACCTTCTTTGGCATCCCCACACCATGCGACATCTATTACTATCATGGGCTTCCATCAATTTGACCAGACAATAGAGAGGGGTGGGTGGATAGAGAGGGAAATGATAGAGCAAGAATTTCATTAGTAAATGATGTGAGAGAGGTTTTATATTTGGAAGAATTTTGTACAATTTTTCTGCAACGAGAGAGGGAGAGTTTTCTACATGTGATGGATGTTGGGTATGGGTTAGGTGGAGCGGGATAAGGGACGATAACTGTAGCCAGTAGGTATATAATAGGTCTGTGTAAATTATATTTATGTATAATTAAGAGATAATTAGGATTTGATAATTGAAAACAAAACTATTAAAATTTGATTTTTGTAATTGAAACTTTAGATTTAGCCCATGTTTGGTAATCATTAAAATTCTCATTTTCTCTTCTACTCATTTTCAACCGCACATTCTTCAATAGAATAATATTTTTCATCACATCACTAACTTTTCTTTCTTTTTCAATCACACATTTTTCATCAATATATTATTTCAGAATACATTTTTCCAAATAATGTGGCTCAAATACACCCTTAAGGTGCGAGGCAGTTTTCCCATCTTATAACTTGGATTATTTGGGGCCACTGATATCTTTGGTGCATTTGGGCTCCATCATTTTACATTTCTACTGACCATTTATATTTGAATCATACTATAATGACATAACACTTGATATAATATTACATGTCAATATATTATTTGATCGTTTAAAATACAATCATCTTTTCCACCCAATCACATCCAGCTACATTGCCTTTTGTCAAGGAATCTGGCAAGATTCTTCTATCATGGTGGCATTTTCCTTCATATTTTAAGTAATGATATTTGTACATCATCTTGTACATATTGGTGTATAGCGATTGTGCTACATGTACGTGATAACTTATATAATGATTTATCAATAGATGATATAAAGAGATTTAATTGAATCAAAATTTCATCAATCAAATACATTTTCACTTGTATTTTGACACGTTATCATTATGTAAAATATTATGTAAATAGTCATGTACAAGAACCATTTTCCAAACAATATAATAAATTTGTACACAATGATGCATAAGTAGCATAACTGCTATATTTTTAATATTTACTCTATTATGTAATATAATTAAGAATGTGTTAATATCATATTAAATATCTTTAATTTCAACCATTTAAATTTAAATATCAAAAATCAATTATATCCAAACAAAATTGATCATGAAATATGGAAATACCGTTCCCTTTGCCGTTTATGATAAATTGGTACACCTTCAATTTCAGAAGAAAAATGGGACTAATAACAACTGAAGCAAAAAGGCGCATATTTTAAACTACTTTTAAGTTCTGAAGCAGTGACCAAACGCTAAAACATCAAACATAATTACTGAAATTCAGCAGTTGTTGGACTCAAATTACAATGTTAATGGGATACTCTGTATCTTCTAACATCAGATATCTATACCCTTCTTCTATTACCATCAAACCATCTTCAGTGGCTGTGCTAAGGTGTTCACAGGGGCTTATTACAAATTCTACTTCTGTTCTTTCTCCTGAATTTAAGCTCACGCTTTGAAATCCAACCAATTGTTTTAAGGGACTTCGATTGCTAGGACTATCATGCCTTGCAAATAGGAGAACTGGGTGTTTCCCGGCAACTTCCCCCGAGTTCTCGATTCCAACAATGGCCGAGAACTTGGCTTTCTCACATATTTCTGTCCCCATATCGGAAACTGGTAGGGAGCGGACAGAGCTTGAGCTTTCAGTTGTTGGAGAATTTAACAATTGCTTTAAATTGAGAGTGTTTGGAGTAGAAGAGATGAATTCGTACGTGTAGGTCGAGTAGCTGAGCCCATAGCCGAATTCGAACACTTTTTTACCATTGTAGAAGCGATAAGTGCGACCTGGATATCCTGAGGATGGTTCAGGACGCATTCTCATGTCAGTCATTGGTACTCGGGTGAAATCCTTCGGATACCAAGTGACAGGTAATTTTCCTCCTGCATGGCAAAGATTGTGTAAGATGAGTGTTTGACTGTCTCGAATAAATCACCAACAAAGAAAATAAATGAAGCAAAAAATAAAATAGAAGAGTGAACATAAGTTTACATGCCTAGAGAAGGAGAATCAATTCACCGATCAAAGTTTCAAATTACATATATTTTGACAGAGTTCAGAGCAATGGATGATATGTGTTTCAATCAAGATATCAAAAGATCTTACCTGGATTATGGTCACCAAATAGGATTTCTGCAAGTGCAATTCCTCCGGCTTCACCTGGATAACCTGCCCACAAGATGCTTCCAACTTGTGGATTATATTTTGCAAAAGAAACATCAACGGGACCTCCACAAACCAGCACAAGAATAACCGGCTTCTTTGCAGCCTTGGCAACGGCTGTTACGAGACTCTCTTGCTGACCAGGAAGTGTCAAATAGAGTCGATCACGCTCCTCCATTTCTTGACTTTGATCCAATCCCATGACCAAAACCACATAATCTGCTCCCTTTGCTGTATTAACAGCATCTTCGATGGCAACAGAGGTACAATTCACTGCATTGCATCCCGGGTGGAACTTGGTGTTCTTCACATAGCTCTGGAGCGCTTTGAGAATTTCCACAGATTTGCATGGAGGCCCTTCATAGTTTCCAACAAGTACGTATGCATTATTGCCATTTGGGCCAATTACTGCAAGAGATGTAATTTTGTTCTTTGAAAGAGGAAGAAGCTTCGCAGAGTTCTTTAAGAGGACAATGCCATTTCTTGCAGCTTCAAGGGCTAGGTCCTGGTGTTCTTGTGTACACACTTGATTAGGGCCAATGTTACCAAAAAGTTGATTATTTGGATTTCCATTAAACAATCCGAGCCTCATCCGAACTGAAAAAAGGTTATGAAGGGCTCTGTCTACAGCAGTTTCCAGGAGCTTTTTCTGCTGAACTGCTGATTTAGTGTAGTTTTTCAAGAAGGAGCCACAGTTGACATCCATGCCTGCATACATTTATATGAAACACGCACTCCATTATTCACTTTTCTATTTTAATTGATCACTCCATTATTTGCTTCGCAATTAGATAATATCATGTAAGTTACAAGTAAAAGTTTTCTGTGAAAGAATTCTGTCTTCCATGGAAATACGAATCAATCAAAGTCATACTATTCAGTGCCGAAGCAAAATACACAAGGCTGGATTATTTTCTCTTGGCAAATATTCTGAAGCACTTCATAGTAAATTATACTATGTTGGTGTTCGAAGTCGAAACATTAAATCAAATACTGGTTATGGATAGGCAATGAACATGGCAAATACATGTAAACAAAATAAAGTTTTGAGGTGTGCATAACAGCATATGATATCATTGTGTACAAATGTTCTAAATTGTTCTAGTCCATTAATTCTGTACAATATTGTTGAGTTCGGCATATCTAATGTGCATTAAGATGTGCACAAGTTATCAAGTTATCGTACGTACAAACGTTATTGATGGTTCTGCAAAGTTTCTTTAAAGAAAAACGAAAAAGAAAGTCACTTCCTGTCCCAAAAGAAATCTCTAAGCAATTTTTTATGCTGAGTTCACGTAAAATTGAATGTTCTGTACAAAACTCTGCAAATTTAATATGTTACATAGATATCCGACATGTGGTTTTTTTTCTCATATGTCAAAATCAAGATGTTTTGAGTGTTGAACATACAAAGCAAGGAATTCATCACGGTTTAAATTTACTTATAAAACAAGGAAAATAAAACCATCAAAACACAGAAAAAAAAAGAGATAAGAGTTCTACCAGCTTTGAGTACATCCGCTACTGTCTCTTCAGGTGATTTTGTATATTTATGAACATTGTAAATTGCAGCAACAGCATCACAGTCGGAGGTGACGTACCTTATTAATAGTCAGTCACATATTAGAGTAGACTAGAGGCAAACAAGTTCATGCTACCAGAATACCATTGAAGAAAGCAAATGTCAATGTTAAAAGAGAATTGTGCAAGTAGTAACTACAGTCCTGTTCTACGTTGAACACAACATGTGTAATAGAAGAAAACATTGAAATAAACTTTTACAACAATAACCACCAGAAACATCAAATATTCTTGAAGAAAAATAAAACAAATAGTTAAATAGCTCAACAGAATAGGGACCGAATTAGAGAAGAAAAAATAAATAAAACACTACTCTAATAGTGAACTATTGGATCATTAAACTTGACACAACCAAATGAATAATATATTTTGGTTGATCAGAAAACGTGCTTTGCCCTCTTAGGCATTTAAAGAAATGACGCAATCTCCTCGTCCTAATAGACTTCAGATAATCTATCTCCTATTCATGAAATAAATCTATAATCAATCTCCGAAAATGGAAAGAAAATAATTTGTTATTAAAATACTAAAAACCTACTCCTAATAAGAAACGAATAAAATCTTAGTACAATTTTCCTGCATCAAATTATAATAGCATATTTAGGCTCTGATTGCAATTCAACATGTTATCCTGGAAAAGAACAGAAACCAGTGTTAGGCGGAGTGTTAAAGTCAACAATAGGTCAAACTAATTGATACCAGATCGAATTAATAAAGCCCAATATCCACGAGGATATTCCTCATAGATATATTCAATCCAAGAAATCCATTAACTGATCAGGTGAACATGTTAATGGAGACCCAAATGTTTATAAAGATGAGGGCTGTAACCCAGATGCCAGGAAAGGTAAATGCAACCCAAGTACGTGTCGAATGAGGTTCTTAGTTGCATAATTTCTTATTCAAGAATTGCTTTAGCCATGAGAAACCAATCTCCAAGAGCTGATTTAACTGGGAGATCCAACCATATAAGAAGAAAGTCAAGATAAAAACAAGTTAAACCTACAAAATACCCTTCAAAAATGCAGAAAGAAGTGATGCAAATTGCCTTACCCATGGAAACCCCATTCTCCACGAGCTGTTTTGGTTAAGAGATTGTAGTCAGCACAATTTGGAACCCCGTTCACACTGTTATAGGCACACATTATCCCACTGGCTCTCCCATCTTTTACACAACTTCTGAAAGGTGGCTGATAAGTATCTGCCAAATCTTGCTTTGTTACCTACACATTGTGTCCCCATTAAAGCAGAAGAGAAGCACAACTAATTTGGACTTTGCAGCTTTTGCGCAGTTGAGGATTACAGAAATTAAATATTAAAATAAAAAAAACTAAGCTTTATTCTGCATAACTTGGGTGTTATTTAAATGAATTCTTTTCCGCAGCTCCATTAAGTTTGTTACAAGATCCAAAGCCATAGCAACATATTACAGATATCATAATAATGAGCTGCGCACACATACACATGCATATGTACACACATATATTGACAGAATAAATAACAATTTCCACTAAACTAAAGGAATCTATTCAATACATACATATATTGACAGGGGATATTATTCAATATTCATGGAACAAACAGAATTCTCGTGAACATATAGTAACCTAACCACATATCCCAATAAAGGCCTACACATCTTTTCATATTGAAGAATCTGTAGACAAATTCATGAAGCTTCACATTTATCAAAAAGGAATCTTTGAACTAATGTTTAATTTTTACAAGTGCAATAGGTAAAACACTACTATAGTCAAAGCAATGACAAAAGTATCAAGAAAAGAATTTGTTCAAACAAGATATATTTTTCGACTTTTTTGTTACACTGTTTGGCAGCAAAGAAGAAAGACTCACAAAATTAAAATTAGAGATTCTTCATTACAAATATAAAATGAATATAAATTTCAATTATTTACCTGAGCATTAAATCCAAAGCGAATAACTCCATTCCAATTATCCAAATCATAAGCAGTGAAGTGTTTGCAGCAAGCAGATGCCTGAAGATGACCATTGTTTAGCTTCCCACCTTGAAAAGTGTCCCCTTGTATTCCTCTAACATACGCTACTGCATAATTTCCCACAACCAATGGATCTTCCCCAGGTGTTTCTTGCCCTCTTCCCCATCTTGGGTCCCTAAAAATGTTAATATTTGGTGCCCAAAATGTCATCCCCTTTGCTTGCCCTGCATTATACACTGCCCTTGCTTCTTTCCCAATCGCCTACCCATTTTCAGGATCGCACAAAAAATCATTTAGTATGCTTTCAATGTCAAATATATCGCCAATTAAGCTCTAATCCTAATTACAAGAACAATGATGAGAACAACCGAATTATAAACACACACTTGATGTAGAGCTATATGTTCACAGGTTTAAAGAATTTTCCCTTTCTTTTATCACATAAAGAGACTTCCCCCCCTAAAGTGCTTTAGGTAAGTCGATTTGCAGTCGAGGAAAAGTGAACGGTATGACTAAGTTCTATGCAATCTAACAAAATTTCCTCCACTAATGAATGTCAATGATATAAATATGAGGTGTGGAGAATTTCACCTGGCCAATGCGGTACCAAAGATGAGAATCAAAGGTAGCAGCAGTGAGAAGGACTTGAGGGAAGCTAGTGACAGCACTAATTCTTCCATTGAATGTAACGCCATATCCATAACCAGAGACACCGTGCAATGCCTCGGACCACCACTCATACGGAGGCACGCCGAGTCGTGGGATGGCAGGTGCTGAGTTAACTAGCTGAGATATCTTCTCATCCAACGTCAGGCGGGAAACAAGGTCCTGCACTCTTTTTCGGATTGGCAGCTTGGTTTGGCAAAATGGGAACAATTTAGTCTGTGGATTTGCTGAGTCACATGAGAACGGAGGCTGAGTCGACTCAGTATGCAGAAGGAGTAATGCCAGGCAAATGGCATTAACGAGAGCTTTTACAGGGAGTATCATTGTTGATAGTATGAAAAGAAGTAAAGTGAGAATGGAATAGAGAAGTTATATATGCATAGTGACTAACACATGTTTGGCTAAACTTACTTATAAGTTGCTAAATAAATTACTTTATTTGTAGTAAAGAAAAAAAAAAAAAAATATCTGTTCGTTTGAATATCTTCTATTCAAACATATTTGTACGTTTTAAAATAAAGTTATGAAAAATCTCTGTCGACGACTATAATTATTAACGATCAGTTTCACAAATAAATTCCAAAAAGTTGACCGTGTTAATTGCTCTGTCGCGACAAGTAGTTGAATAGTGATTTCCCCACCCAATCTGGAGAAAGTTTGCAGTTTATTTTAAGTTAAAAACCAAAAATAAATAATTAAATGTGTGGGTGGGTCCAATAATTAGAAAAAAAGTTAAATTCATGTCCAGATTTTCTTGATTAGTTCCTTGATTTTAGGCTGACAATAGCGGTTTCTATTCTTATGCAGCATTCCTCGCGAAGCTCAGAACTTTTTCTTCTTCTTATTTGAAATAATAATAATAAATTAAAAAAAAANAGTTATGAAAAATCTCTGTCGACGACTATAATTATTAACGATCAGTTTCACAAATAAATTCCAAAAAGTTGACCGTGTTAATTGCTCTGTCGCGACAAGTAGTTGAATAGTGATTTCCCCACCCAATCTGGAGAAAGTTTGCAGTTTATTTTAAGTTAAAAACCAAAAATAAATAATTAAATGTGTGGGTGGGTCCAATAATTAGAAAAAAAGTTAA
>CAIGRL010038104.1:0-11151 GCA_903798325.1 Fraxinus xanthoxyloides
TAACCAATGGCAACATTCACCTACTAAAATGTTGCCAAAAGACCCTTTTAGCAACATTTATCAACAAATGTTGTCTTTTTAGTGTTGCAAATGACTATTTTTGTTGTAGTGAGTGGAAGAGTCCACTCCAAAGTGGGAAATTTCAATTGAAACTGGCGGGAATCAATTTCATAGTTTTTACAAATACCTCTAAGAAATGCATTTGCAAGTTGGTTATTAATTCAATTTTCTTCATGTCTTTAAAGTTATTATATGGATAAAGCTGATTTCGCCCTTTCTCAAAACAGTTCTTGAAGATATAACCATTGAGCATGAATTTTCTTTGGGGAATATACAAGGTAAAAAAATAAATTGCACATACGTTAAACTAGAGAAAAATATTGCAGAATAATTGTTGGACTGAATAGTTTGAAAGTGATGGAAAAGTTGTTAAAATAATGAGCAACAAAATAACCCTACAAAGATCAAATGACTCGTTAATAGGGTCCAATCAAAAAACAAACAAATGATTTGTTTCAACAATTTCGGACCATATTAACCCCTTCTACTAAAAGTCTCAAAATAAATAACTAACTAAGCAATAAAAATAAAAGATTTCAAGCCTCGAACTAGATGAAAGCTCGACCATGATACTTGGCCATGAGGATTTAACCGTGGCCTTGCATAAACTCATCACACCTTTTTCCATTCTTCTTGTTTCTCCGAATGTAACATTTAAAAGGATAATCACATTAGCTTGAATTCGATTAGTGGTTTAATACTTTTGAACCATTTTACAATATTTAATATGCATTTTTATTATATTCGGTGGACCACTCAAGACTTGTAGACTAAAAAAATAATAGTTTTTTCCATTTATTGGCAATCTATTCCAACTTTATCTTATAGTTATCATTCAAAAAATTCATTTTTAACATTCTAATAGCATCTATAAGAATCTCTCTATTTTTAAAGAGCATATTCTACAATTTAAAAAATATCTACAAATTTAGAGTACAAATTTTTAAGTACTCCAACGGACATTTTATATTTAATTAACACTTAATTTTACTACTTCCAAAAAATATTTTTTTCCTTATTTTTTATTTTCACTAGTTTTCCTCTAAATTATTATATTATTTTCTTCAATTAAAAATTGAAATAATTTGAATGCATTCAATTATAAAGAGTAAGTTTGGCCTCCGAATTTGGAGAATCAAATTCACTCTTTAAATTAAAATGATAATTTAAAGAGTCACTTAGAACATAATTTTAAAGGTTGACTATTTAAAAAAATATCTTATATATAAATAGTATCTTGGAGATGCTTTAAAATTCATTTACAGTAAAACCTCGATAATCTCACTTAAACAATGAAATTTCTTGTTCCCGATTTGGGTCAATGTACTAAATTAATAACCACGCCAAATGCATAAGATAATAATTTTTTTAGATCCATGAAGGCACAAGCTTAAATTTATAAAAGTTTATACTAATACAAATTAACAAACTTTTAATTTTACAATATTTTTTTTTTCAATTCCCATCCGTTTTAAAATATGCATATTAGGTCTTTTGCTTTTTCTTGCATCCAAGCCGAACTCAACTTCATTACTAATTTTTTGCAATGCACATACTACATTTGGCATATATTTTTTTTTTCTTGGCCTGAATAGTTTGGAAGTGATGGAAAAGTTAAAATAATGAGCAACAAAATAACCCTACATAGATCAAATGACTTGTATACCGAAAATAGGGTCCAACCAAAAAAAAAAAAAACAAATGATTTGGTCCAACAATTTCAGACCATATGAACCATTTCTACTAAAAGTCTCAAAATAAATAACTAACTAAGCAATAAAAATAAAAGATTTCAAGCCTCGAGCTAGATGAAAGCTTGACCATGATAAAAGCCATGAGGATTAAACCGTGGCCTTGCATAAACCCATCACACCTTTTTCCATTCTTCTTGTTTCTTCGAATGTAACATTTAAAAGGATGATCACATTAGCTTGAATTCGACTAGTGGTTTAATACTTTTGAACCGTCTTACAAGATGTAATATGCATTTTATCATATTTGGTGGACCACTCATAATAATTAGATTGGTGGTCTAGGGTCGACTAGACAAGATCTAATTATTGGAGTTTGAAAAATATATGTCCGATTAGGTCCCTATGGTAGCTCTATATAGTAAATTGTAGTAATTATAATAGTTTTAGACTTAATTGTAATTACAATATAACTTTGTACTTACTTGTAATTACTATAGAAGTTATTAACTTAATTATAATTGTAATTGATACACATGTAATTAAACGTAAACTAATTGGATTTGGACTTTAATTAAAACTCATACTTAGATTTTAATTAAAACTCGTATTTGATAATGAAATTATTATTCTACATGGATTGAGACATCTTTTATCACTATAAATATATATTAGATGGATATAAAAACCCTACAATAATTATAATACATAATTTCATAGTGTTCAAAATTGGAGAGAGAAAAATAATATTTTTCTTATTGTCTAATCCAAGAATTAGTTTCTTGATTTAATTAAAAGAAGGTGCCCACCCACCGGTGTAGTCTTGACTTTAGAGAATACCATGGAAGACTTGGAGGTTTGAAGCATCAAATTATTGCAATTAAAAGATTGGAAGCTCGTGATTCAAAAGGCTGAAAGTTTGTGATTTAGATCCAATTCTAGAATTGATTATCGAATTTAGGTAAAAATTCGAATCCCTAATTCTTGTTATAACATACACTTGAACATCTAGATAATATTGTTTAATGAATTAAAGATTTATTTATTTTTGGATAATTCCGCTTCCGCATTCTGGTATCAGAGCACTCTAGAACGTTCACATGTGTATTATTTCTGAATCTTGATTGCATGTTCTAGTCGAGCAATGTCTAGAAATATTTTATTATGTGATGATTGAATGATTGATTTATTTTAAACTGTGATCCAATTATTTGTGTCCAGCTCTTGAGGTAATTTGTTGTTTCGAGTCTATAACAAGATAGGTGGATTACGACTCAATCATCTTGATTTAATTTTCTTTTCAATTAGATTCAAAATTGTGAGCCTACAGGACATAGGAATTATGAATTCTTGTATTTATTTGGATCTTGTAAATTGATTGAAGATTGAAGATTTGGAAGGCATATGAGGAAGAATATCAAGAAATTACAGCAAAAAAATGTATGAACAGTGTATGCAGCAGATGTCCGTCCCCGAGAAACGTGATGTATGTTGTGGTAGATGCTATCACGTAGACAACTACTGCCACGTAACAGACGACTGCCTACATGGCAGACAGCCACGACCGTGTGGCATAAATCATTGGTCCGGGTCCTTTTTATAAGGCCAGTTTGGATCTGAATGATTTATGTTCAATGTTTGATTTTTACAGATGATGGAGGAGTCCCATTGCTGTCTGGATTGCTACTATTGGATCCTTAGAGATTTTTGGACTGAAGATTTAGATTAAATATTAGGATTGGGTCCAATTAGTTTTTAATTTAATTCTTGAGTCATTTAAGGCCACAAATAATTGTTAATTTATTACTCAGGAATGCTTTAAATTATTGTTTGAAACATTATGGTTCTAGACATCATGACATATAGATTTATTTGTGATATCGCTCGTGATACTATGAATAGGGTGCATAACATTGAACACCTATTTTTCCTTGATTAATTTAATTTAGATTAAATTTTTCTAAATGGAAAAATTGTAATAATTGAACCGTATGTTAATATGATTAATGTGAATGGCTGGTAATTAAAATCCATTACTTTAGAAATATTGAGTGGGAGAAGGTGTTTATTTAAATAAAAACCCATTGTGTCCTTTGGCCAGTCCATAAGCAAAGTAAAACGTTTGCCTCGTACCGATATTGCAATAGACTCCCTATAGGAGGGCCATGTTGTTTGAGTTGATTGATTGGATTTCTTTATGATAAGATCATCTAGATTGAATATAATTTGTGATCATCCTATAGAATACAAAATTAATTTCAAGTATTTAGAGATTGAGACAAAGATTATACACTCAAATCCGAATTATCTACAAACCTTCTGTAGAGGCTTAATAATTGTGATGATCGAACAAAACGATACTAGACTTAATATAGACATTTGTTGTAGGATATAATTTTCCTAGTGGAAGGGTCTCAGCTTGATTAGTGGACACAGTGACATTTCCTACAGAGGGGCATGTTGGATCACAAGGATTGAGTTGTCATTGCATTATTGTAGTTGGATTTACATATGCATTTCATGCATCATATGCTAAATTATTATTCACTACTCAATTTTAATATACAATAAATGATTATTATTCAGCAAAATATCTCTCAGCCTATTTTTCGTTATTCTAAAACAAAACCAACTTGTCAGGGATAATTATGTGGATTGGAAACTTAATTTGATGTTTTTGCTTATTGCCGAAAAACTTGATTTTGTGCTTGACGAAGAATGTCTCAAAAAACCTACGGAGATAATAGGCAAAGCCAATAGGGATGCGTACGATAAGTGGATCACAGCTAACAAGATGGCTCGTTGTTACATTTCGGCATCAATGTCAAATATGTTACGACAAAAGGTTGAAAGTTAGGAGACCTCTTATGAAATACTAGAAAGCCTAAGGGCATGGTTGGACATCAAAGTAGGAGGGCTTGTTTTGAGGCCATTCATACCTTATAGAACATTCGCATAAAACCCAAAATGCCTGTGAATGATCATATGTTGACTATGATTGCACACTTAACGTGGCGGAGAATCTGGGTGCAACTATTGATCAAGAAACTTAAATTGATATGGTATTGAATTGTTTATATGATATGTTTTCATAGTTTAATATGGACTATCACTTGCACAAAATGGATATGTCATTAACTGAGTTGATAAATAAGTTGCAAAATGTGGAAAATGGTGTTAATGGTAAGAATGGCCATGCTGATGCGGCAATTGCTAGCTCCTCTAGTTCCCAGCCAAAAAGCAGAGTGGGAAAGAAGAGGAAGATATCTAACAAGAAGCCAGGCAGTGACAAAAAGCTCAAATCATATGGAACGCTGAAAAGTAAGTGTTTGCACTATGGTTACAAAGGACAATGGAAGAAAGACTGCCTTGATACACAGCAAAAAAGCAAGGTGCGTGTGAGTTTTTATTGCTGAGTCATGTTTGATTGTTGATTCTACAAATTTTTGGGTTGTAGACTCTGGATCCACTAATCATATATGCATAGAAAAGCAAAAGACTCAACAAGGGCCAGTTTAAAATTACCGTCTGCACAGTAGGTATAGTTTCAGCAAGAGCAGTAGGAGTAGATTACTTTTATTGCAGTAATGGTAGGTGTTTAATTCTTGGAGACTATTATTATGTCCTGTGAATGAAGCATAATTTGATTTATGTTTCTTGTTTAATAGGACAAGATTATTTTGTAAATTCTTCGCATAATGCGCTTTATATTTTAAAGAATAAAGCTCCTATTTGTGTTGGATATTTGAATGATAGTCTTTACAATTTAAAGTGTGCCACAAATGAAATAAATGTTACTTCTGTAAGCCATAAACAAATGTCTTACCATACTAGTGATACGTATCTATGGCATCTTAGATTTGGACATATTAACCTTAATAGTCTACTTAACACACTTAGGATCGAACCATTGTCAATTTGCGATTCTTGTTTGGAAGGTAAAATGACCAAGAGGTCATTTCCAGGGAAATGACATAAAGCCAAAGAAGTATTCATTTTGATGTGTGTGGATCCATGGATACACCTACGAGATGGGGCTATGAGTATTTTATCACTTTTACAGATGATTACTCTAGATTTGGATACATCTACCAAATGGTTCTAAAATCAGATGTTTTTGAAAATTTTAAAGAGTATCGGACTGAGCTCGAGAAACATTTGGGTAAGAGTATTAAGACACTTCGATCAGATCGAGGTAGCGAATATCTATAGGGAGAATTCAGGGGCTACTAACAGAAAATTTATTGTTTTTCAACTGAGTGCGCTAGGTACTTCCTAACAGAATGGCATTTTAGAAAGAAGAAATAGGACATTGTTAGACATGGATAGGTCAATGATGAGTTTCGCAACTCTGCCTATCTCATTTTGGGGATATGCACTGGAAATAGAGCATATGTTTTTAACTTAGTTCTTTTTAAGTTTGTTCCCAATACTCTCCTTGAATTGTGGAATGGGCGCAAGTCAAGCTTACATCATATTCAAATTTGGGGATGTTCGGCCATGTGTTGAAACAAAAGGCAGAAAAGTTGGAGTCTAGATTAGAGATATGCCTGTTTGTGGGATACCCTGAAGGCACCAGATGATATTATTTTTATAGTCCTCTAGATAGGAAGGTCTTTGTTAGCACAAATGCAACATTCTTAGAGGATAAGTATATTAATGAACTTCCCTCTAATAGTAAGGTCATGTTGGACGAAATAAATGGGAGCAATTCTGTCTCATCGATTCCTGAAACGCAACCTCGTGACAGAAAACCTTTGGTGTTAGAAATACCTAAACAATGCGATTTAAGTGCGAGAAATGATTCATTGTCTAATCTTATATTCAAATAAACGATGAAGGTATTGAGGAGGTAATGGCATTAGTTAATGGTGATACCAACATTGATACAAACATTACAATTCCAAATGATGCTACAATTCGAGATCCATCGTCCCTTAGAAAAAGTTAGGGGATCATCAGACCACATTCTTGTTACTTTTAGTTGAAGAGTCAAACTAGATGATCTCCATGAAATAAGTTGATGATCCACTATATATAAGGAGGCTATGAATGATGTGGATGCAGATTTATGGCAACAAGTTATTAATATTGAAAAGGAATCTATATATTCCAATCAAGTCTGGGAACTTGTAGGTGCGCCAGAAGGGATAAAACCCATCAGGTGCAAGTGAATCTATAAAAGAAAGAGAGGGGCAGACAGGAAAGTGGAAACTTTCAAAGCAAGATTAGTGGTTAAGGGTATTATCCAACCAGATAGATTCATAGATCGTGGTCAGAAAGAAAAGTCTGTAAGCTTCAACCATTTATGGGTTGAAGCAGACATCAAGATCTGGAACAAAAGATTCGACGAAGTGATTAAGACATATGGTTTTGATCAGACTTTAACAAATCCTGTGTCTATAAGAAGATACATGATAAAACTGTAATTTTCCTGATACTTTATGTGGACGATAATCTACTCATTGGAAATGATCTGGGATCGTTATCATCTAGGAAAGCGTGATTGGTCCAACAATTTCATATGAAGGACTTAGGTGAAGCTAGCTATGTTCTAGGCATTTAGATCTTAAGAGATCGAAAGATCAGGCATATAACTTTATCTCAAGCTTCATATATTGACAAAATACTTGTCAAGTTTGCCATGCAAGATTCTAAGAAGGATAACTTGCCTTTTAGATATGGAATCCAACTCTCTAAGGATCACTCCCCTAAGACTTTTGAAGAAATGGAGCGCATGAGTAGGATACCTTATGCATCTGCAGTTGGCAGTCTCATGTATACTATGTTATGCACTAGACCTGACACTTGTTATGTTGTTGGTATGGTGAGTCAATATCAATCTAATCCTGAACTGGAACATTGGGTAGCTGTAAAGCATATCCTTAAGTACTTTCGGAGGACAAGGAATTATATTCTAGTTTACTCATCACCAGATCTTGTTCCAATAGGTTATATAGATTCAGACTTCTAGGCTGATAAAGACTTGTGCAAGTCTACATCAGGATCATTGTTTACACTTGGTATGGGGCCATCATTTAGAGAAATAACAAAAATCATGTATTGTTGATTCCACTATGGAGGTTGAATATGTGGCAGCTTGTGAAATCGTTAAAGAAGTAGTGTAGCTGAAAAAATTCCTAATAGACATCGAGGTGGTGCCTGCATCTGCACAGCCCTTAACACTGTAGTATAGTTGGGGCAATGGAAAATGCTAAAGAACCAAGGAGTCATCAGAGAGGTAAACATATCGAACGGAAGTATCATCTCTTGAGAGAAATAGTTAGTAGAGGAGATGTGATAGTCAGTAAAATTATCACTGGGGATAACCTCACGGATCCATTAATTAAAAGCCTATCGGCTAAGGTTTTCGGTGGATCTGTAAAGTGTGGGGTTAAAAGACATGACACATATACTCAATGGTAAGTGGGAGATTTGTTAGGTTGTATACCCATATAGTATAGTTTTGTTGCTGTAAAAATAACAATATTCTTATATTAAATAAAAAAAAATTCATTTATTGTATTTATTTAATTATTGAGCATGCGAATTAAAGTGTCCATTATCATTCGTGATAATATAAGTTGGGTACTTAAGCTGAGAAATACAGTGCGACACAACTTATCTTTTATTTGTTCACTACATATATATAAGGGTTGGCACCATGTACCGAAAGGTTGTAGTGTTGCCCGATTCACTATTCAAGTTTGCGATTTGTCTTATCACAAAAATAGATAAAGATAACACTAGTACACTTGGGGTGTATTTAATGGACCACATGTTGCGTTTAATTCTATAGCATGACCGTGTGAACAATTAAATTCAACTTGATCGCTGTGTATTTCGTCTAAATCCCTTCACAAAATTATGTATATATTTTCGTAATTTTAATGGTTATTTTATTTATCAATGGGTGAAATCAATTTGATTGGTCAAATATCTTGATAAGTTGGGAACTTGAAAATGACCGAAGTAGAGAACATGAATTCATGTCGGGAACCGTTGTCCTAAAAATGGGTAGAGTGACTACTTAAGTATTTTCTGTTGAACGGATAAAATCTAAGCTCAGTATTTAGCGACGGCTAAATTTAGACATGTGTGATTTGTTCATCCGCCGTTGAAGAAAATGGTACTTAAGATAGTGAGAATAAGTAGAGGAGTAAAATGGTCATTTAGAAGTACACAATTATCGAATCTCAGACGGGGATAAAATACGTATATGATAGGTCAGAGGAAAGCATTACAAATTTATTAGCTTCTGTAATTTTATATATTTTGAGAATTCATTATTTTCCCTTTTAGTGGAAAAGGTAAGGACTAATAATTAGATTTGATGATCTAGGGTCGGCTAGATAGGATCTAATTCTTGGAGTTTGGAAAATATATGTCCGATTAGGTCCCTATGGTAGCTTTATATAGTAATTGAACTTAATTACGGTAATTATAATAGTTTTGGACGTAATTATAATTACAATAAAGTTTTGTACTTGTAATTACTATATAAGTTATAAACTTAATTATTATTGTAATTGAAATTCTAGGACTACACATGTAATTAAATGTAAACTAATTGGATTTGGACTTTAATTAAAACTCCTACTAAGATTTTAATTAAAACACCTATTTGATATTGGAATTATTATTCTACATGGACCGTGACATCTTTTATCTCAATAAATAGAGATTAGATAGACATAAAAATCCTACAACAATTATAATACATAATTCCATAGTGTTCAAATTTGGAGGGAGAAAAAAGTGAGAAAATAATATTTTCTTTTTGTCCAATCCAAAAATTAGTTTCTTGATTTAATTAAAGGAAGGTGTCCATCCACCGATGTAGTCTTGATTTTGGAAAATACCATAAAAGACTTAGAGGTTTGAAGCATCAAATTCTTGCAACTAAAAGATTAGAAGCTCGTGATCCAAAATGCTGAAAGTTTGTCATTCAGTTCCAGTTCTAGAATCCATCATTGAATTTAGGTAAAAATTGTTATAACATACATGTGAACATATAGACGATCTTGTTTAATGAATTAAAGAATTTTTTTTTAATTTCGGATAATTCCGCTTCTGCATTCTAACAATTGCATGAGCTAGCTGCTTGAATTATGGAGTGTTTTTCTTAATGAATTGAGATGAAAGGTATTGAAATAGTTGGAATTTGGTATGGAAGAAGTAGAACTGAAGCATGTTTCTATATAAACTTTTGGCTTTTCACTTGCAGTCGAGTAACTTCATCTAGAACTTTGTTTCTTTAAGTTGTTAGAGGGGAAGGAAGGTGACCCAAACGTGCTATTAAACGTGGTCCTTTATCTTTCTTGAAATTATTTTAGCATTATTTATTATTATTATTATTATTTTTTTCCCTTGCTTTAAAGCATCACCAGACATCTCCAATTGGCATTTTTCGTGTTCTTATCCATGCATATTCTGTACTTGTCTAGCTTATATGCCCCTTCTTTCTTGATTGTTTATCTAAATTTAGTTAATTCGTCTTGAAAAATTAATATATACAGTTAATGGATTCAGCGATTGATCAATTTAAGTTTCAGATATTTGAATATACTCAAGCTTTCAAGCTTTCATTTTCATTCCCAAATGCAGAATATGTCAGAAAAGATGGAGTTCGTAGATTAATCTTCAGGACATTCAGGGTTAACTTATTCATTTTTGCCTTCATTAAACTGGCATAAATGAAGAGGAAACTTCTCTTTATTTTGTTTATGTTTGACAACAATTGATGACCTTTTGTGCTCATCTGTTAAAAGGATATTCTTTGAATAGTTCTGACACTTGCAAACCCAAAGAGGGCGATGAACCAGCATTGAAGAAAATTGGAGAACAGGAGGACTCCAATTCCAACTCTGTGGGCTGTAAGTATCATCTTTAGATATTATTTGTGAAGTCCCTTTGAATATAGAATTTTTAGGTGTGGCCATGTTAATTTTATTACTATGAGTGTATATCTGTAAGTCTCAACTAGGACTTGAACTTTATGTGTCCCTTGTGTGTGTGTGTATATATATTTTTCCTTTTAACCCATCAAAGAAAGTTTTGCATAGAGAAAAACTCTTTTGCTTCTTCCCTTATTAAACAGGCTGACATAAGAAAAGCTTTTTTGCATTAAAATAAATATATTTTTATCGTTAATCTTGTTATAAATTTTGTTTAGCTTATAGTCGGTGAACTTTTAGCTTGAGCTAAGCATGTTTCTATATAATCTCTTGGCTTTTCACTTTCAATTGAGAAATTTCGTCTAGAGATTTGTTTCTTTAAGTTGGTTAACTGGAGGAAAGTGACCAAAACGTGCTACTGGATATGTTTGGTTTTGCCTGCAAAAAAAGCCACCCTTAATTTCATAGAACATTTCTAATTGTGTAGAAGATGTAGGCCTTCT
>CAIGRL010038192.1:0-10954 GCA_903798325.1 Fraxinus xanthoxyloides
TTTAAAAAATTTTTTTTTTTTTAACAATCGGAAAAAAAAAAAAAAAAAAAAAGGTTTAAATTAAAAAGTATGGTGAAATTGCCCTTTTAACAAAAATAAGACTTTAACTGTCAAATAGACTGAAACTGTCTAGTGACCCAAATGCTACAAAAATGGAACTTTGAGGACCCATATATCGCAAAAAAAAAAAAACGTTGGGGACTTACACTCTTCATCACTCATAGGTTGGGGACTCTAGCGGCAGCTGTAATTTTTGCAATATGTTTTGGACTCGGCTATTCTTGTGCTCTTCATACTGGGACCACCCTTAACTGCTTAATGATGCTCTAGTCCGATAATGAAAACCTATATTGGACGAGATCTATGCATAATAATCTAGAAAAAATTTCTTTGGCCTCACCTAGAAAATTAGTCTAGCTCTCCCCTACTGCATTTCCTTCAATTTTTTCTTTGATTATGGTTTTATTGAATTAGCTCCAATAGCAGTGCAACCCATTCACTAGATACCAAGCCAAGTTCATGCTAGCAATATTTTATATGTTCTTAGTATATCCAATAATGGAATATAATCTAGAGAAAACCACCACCGAGGCCATGCTCGCTTTACAACTGAGAATCTTCTACTCCACTGTACTCCCTAGAAATTTACACTTACTCTCGAACAACAGTCTGAAGACCCAGAATTCCCTTTTGGTTTGCTAATAGTTTCCCAGCAATGTTATCAATACTTTTCATTAACAGGATGCTGCAAAGAGCAAACCCCACCTCCCCCAGAAAGTACCAGGAAAAAAACTTATCAATAAGGATAAAAGAATTAAAAGAATTTGAAGTTCATTTTCACCTCCCTAAGCAGTTGGCTAGGTGTTTGATTCCCTATTAACTTTGCATTTATTCTTTCAGGATGATCCAGTCATTAAGAAGTGAATCTACAAAGTCAGAAGATATTTTTGCACAGCTTCAAGAAATTCAAGAATCTGTCAGGGTTGCCTTTTTGAACTGTTTATTGGATTTTGTTGGTATGACGGATGACGAATTGTTGCCTCTTTTACGGTTTTCCATTTGGTTTTTCTGCCTCATTTTGATGGTGTTTGGTAGAGATTAAAATCGGATTAAAATTGAAAAATTAGCCGTTATGGTTGCCTTTTATTAGACGGGTGGGACTCAATAACGGCCATATTTTCAATTTTAATTGGATTTTAAACCGTACCAAACAGGCCCTTTATATTGAAACATATGGATTTTGTGGATTCATTAACCAGGTCATCTGGAACACATTGGTGCCGAGCTTACCCAGCATAGATTGGACAGAGAAAGTCCACANATTTGGTTTTTCTGCCTCATTTTGATGGTGTTTGGTAGAGATTAAAATCGGATTAAAATTGAAAATATAGCCGTTATGGTTGACTTTTATTAGACGGGTGGGACTCAATAACGGCCATATTTTCAATTTTAATTGGATTTTAAACCGTACCAAACAGGCCCTTTATATTGAAACATATGGATTTTGTGGATTCATTAACCAGGTCATCTGGAACACATTGGTGCCGAGCTTACCCAGCATAGATTGGACAGAGAAAGTCCACATTTCCAAAATGGATATGCTCATGAAGTACTGGAAAAATCATTTGATCCTCTTACTGGAAGCATTGTTGATCCTCATCAACAGATGCTAATGGTCTTGAGTAATATTGGATACTGCAAAGATGAACTCGCTCGTGAATTATACAACAAATACAAACATATTTGGCTGCAATCTAGGTACGTAGACTGTTTTACAACCCTTCCACATATAGAATACATATCTGCTGTATCATCTAGCTACCAGTTATTGAGAAGTCTATGGAATAATGCTTATATTTATGTCTGTATTGGTTATTATTACATCATGATAAGGTACTTGGAATGATATTTCTTGAAAAAACTACTTTTTCTGCTGGCCTACAAACTTGCAGAAGGTTCAAGTTCTTTTAGAACAAACCCCTCTACTTCCCTCTTCTCATCCCAGAAGATATTGATATAAAATGAGCAACAGGAAGGGAGATCACGTTTTCTGTTCAACTTCCTGAACTAAAACTTAGCCAAGTTTTGTTGAAGAAGCAAATGACTAGACTTTGTTGTGTAACTAATGTAATCATCTCGATAAAGGGACAATCCTTGCATTGGTTTCTTTATGTTTCTGTATGTAACATTAAGAATGTCTTTTTTCTTTGCCAATTTAGAGGAAAAGCTGAAGAGGACAGTGACATGCAAGATTTGTTTACATCTTTCTCTGGGCTTGAAGAGAAGGTCCTTGCACAGTATACTCTTGCTAAGGTACGCTAGACACTTAGCTTAGTTGAACTTAAAGAGGCTGTTGTTCTTGTAATAATGCACACACATGTTGCACCTAGTTGCAATATCACTTCTAAGAAGGTGTCTTATGTTTATCTTCGTATATTACGAAGACTTCAAAGATATTCTGCTTAGTTTTATGGATTTTGGTTACAGCTAAACCTCTGCAAGTAGGTTACACAAATGAAGTGTATTGCTTTGGACGAGACCATGATGAACGATGGATTTCATGATTTAGTTGAATTGTCTTTGGCAAAAAATAAATATTTGGATAGATAACGTCGCCGTATTTCATGTCAAATATCTATGCTTATAAATATTGCATCAAAATTTGCATGGAGGAGTAAATAGAATTGAAACAAAACTGGCATGTACGGAGGATGCTTTAATACATTTCCTGCTTCTCATCAACCTCTTTTGTCCCCTAATCGCAATGAACTGAGAATGGTATATGAGAGGGAAAATGCCACACACCCGAAGTGCAAGGATATTGGATGATAAAGCAGAAAGAAAAAGAGGAAAATAAGTGACAAATTTTGATAAATCTGGGAAAGTGCTAAAACCGAAGACTGTCTTATATTATGTTTTCCTCGCAATGGTAGACACATAGCTGTATAATTTTTTATATTAAACATCTGGAAAAATTAAAAAAACTTGGAGAGCATTGAATCGTGTCTGCTGACAGTCTTCCTCTTTTGCTTGTCCGTCTCAATGTTAGAAAGTGGTCTAGTTTTATGGTAGCCTAGCTTCCAGGCAGCATCCTTAGATGCTGTCCGAGAACCACATAATGGTAAATGTATGCAATACTTGTCACGATCAATATCATCGTGTTCTTCTGGATGTAGCTAAAAAAATTAGTTTTTCTATTCCTTTTTCATGAGAATGCTGAAACAAGTCTCAAATCAATTGTGTTAACCATTGTCCCTCAGTGTTTCATACAAATTTCTTGAGTTGATATATTGGTTTTAAAACGATAAATTTTTGTTTACAGGGTATTTCTTTTGGATTTAATATTTTACGATTTTCAAACTGTGAAAACTGATGACTTAATGACCTTCCATGATTCTAGCTTTCAAATAATAAATAAACTTTTATGATGGGATCATTCTTACAGGGAAACGGTTAAAATAAGTGCAAATATGAGTTTATTCATTCTCTTGTTCTTGAATATTTTGTTGTAAATTTGAACTTAAACAACCTTTACAAGGGATCTTCATCACGCCTTCCATATGTATTGAGCCTTTTTTAACCTTTGTTTGTTCACATTCTTTTTCTAGACAAACATGATTAGAACAGCTGCAGTAAACTACTTGTTGGATGCTGGAGTGCAATGGGGATCAGCACCTGCTGTTAAAGTGAGGAATCAGTTTCTGGTCTCAATTCTTTTGGTATCTCAAATGCACTGAATTCTTTTGCTGATAGAATAGACCCTTTCAGGGAGTCCGAGATTCATCTGTGGAGCTGCTGCATTCTCTAGTAGCTGTGCATGCAGAGGTACTCATGGCTTATATTGCTGTTTTTTGTTTTCTGGCATATACATGTCCCTGCCTGCTTGGGTGGACTTCTCTAACTTTTGTACAGTTAAATAAACTATTGATAAGAACATCTGTTCCCTATTCTTCAGTTCAAGGATACCTTCTTGAAAAGTGACAAATTTCAAGTTGTGTAATCTTTACTCAATGGGTTAACATGAAGTTTGTTCTGTATACCAGGTTTTTGGTGGTTGTAAGCCTCAATTGGATAAGATTCTTGGCATTCTTGTTGAAGGCCTCATTGATACTTTTCTTGGTCTCTTCCACGAATATGAAACCAAAAACCTAAAGGCATTGGACACGAATGGCTTTTGTCAGCTCATGCTTGAGGTGAGTAGATACTTCACTTTCCTCACTTGAACTTTCTCCAGAACTCTCGACACTTTTTGGGGAAACAGTTTGCTGGTCTTGGTTGTGATGCTTCTGACTAGTACTCTCGCTGTTAGGGTCTGAACCAAATGACTAGCTTTGGTTCATGCATAGGCACTAGCCAACTGGCCTAAAATACTTGAGCTTATGATGTTACACATTAGTTGTCCATAATCCCCGCACAACCAGTGAACGTGTGCTTTACAATGAGCTTGTTGTGAGTTAAATTTCTTGAAAGGTGATGGATAAAATCTCATTTCCTGAAATGATGGACAAGATTGTTTAACTGGCTTCTTTCATTGCTTTCTATTTGTAGAAAATTTCATATCAACTGTTGAAAAAAATGCAATGGATTTCAAAGCCCCATAAAAAATAAAAAATTGGATGTGAAGGACCAGTAAAAAAGGAAAGTGACACAGAAAAAGTAAAAAATTGATACAAAAAAAGAGAGAATAGGAGAATGATAAACTGTTTCTTGTTTGAAATTCAAATAGAATGAATAGTCTGATCTATCACCCACTCAAAGTGGGGCGACTTGTGTGAAGCAAAGTGGGTAAGTTGCGTTTTCTGGTAGTTTTTCTTTCACTTGTTTTCTCTGACTAGCTAATTGTTTTCATTGAATGTTCTGCAGCTTGAATATTTCGAGACCATATTGAATCCGTACTTTACTCGCGATGCGAGGGAATCTCTTAAGTCTTTACAAGGCGTGCTGTTGGAGAAAGCTACAGAAAGCGTGACAGAGTCTGTAGAGACTCCAAGTCATCAGCGACGGCCTACCCGTGGAAGTGACGACGTGCTTGCGGATGATAGGCAAACAGGAATGAATGTATCACCAGATGACTTGATCGTAAGACATTTTAATTTTCTAATGTCATGTTTGACCATTTACACTGGCTCTGCTGTTATTGGATCTTATTTCCTTCTTAAGTGCATGGTTGGTAAAAACAGTTCTTGATTTTAACTATTTCTTCTTCTTTAATACTCTTGATACTGTCGGATGCAGCTTACTGAACATGCTATACTAATCTGGTGCTTCTTGTAGATGGCTTCTAATTTTTTGTCATGCAGTACTCTACCATCATTACAGTTGACCATTTTGATATATGCATGATTTGGTGCAATTGAATTTTTCCCACTCTCCATCAATGTTTCATAGCTGGGACTATGCTTTATGAATCAATTTCTTCTAAGAAAATTAATTTGTTGGCTTACATGTTTCCTTTGCTCCTTTTCTTGTTTGCTTAGGCTCTTGCCCAGCAGTATAGTTCTGAACTACTTGAAGCCGAACTTGAAAGAACACGAATTAACAAAGCATGCTTTATGGAGTCGATTCCACTAGACACGATTCCAGAATCAGCCAAAGCAGCATATACTTCTTTCAAAGGGTCAATGGATTCTCCCAGCATGAGCTTTCGAGGAGCACAATCTTTTGGTTCCCCAAGTTTCTCGAGGCAGAGGCGTAGATAGATTCGTATTTACCTCGTTCATCTATTCCCATATCCCAACTCAAAGCCGAACCCTAATCCTTCCGCTTCCATTTTGCTTCTCATTGTTGTATTTTTGTAATGAAAAAAGACATGCATGTTTCCTCATAACCCGAAAATCATTTCATCGTACTTTTTTGTTTTTCCAACATGATATTGTATTGCATATTTTGATGCACAGGAATTCAACCTTTTATATCTGTAATTATTATTAGAAGCACCTGTTCGAATTGGGGACTTTCATTGAGCCCGGCCTACCCAAATACAGACAGGTCGGTCGGTCGTCCTGTGATTGGATGGTTCGGTTCGATTCGATTCGATATTATATTAACGTTTAGAGAGAATATAGCGTCAGTTGTGTACAATATAATTATAAATTTTTCAATATCTATTTTTTTAATTGGAACATTTCTAGAAGAGTTTTTCCATTTGAACAGGGCCATCTCTGTCCTATACTGGGGCGGCTGTCCGCATGTGATGGGGGAGAGGGTCTACATGACGCGATCCTGTACGTGTTGCATAATTCTTTCTGGAAAGGTATCCTAAGAATATACTAGTCAATGGTTCTTTAATACACGTTTCTTGAAGTTTACTATTCTCTCAGTTGTATTTGGCTAACATATAAACTGTATACTTTAGTCAAAATGTGGGAGAATTAAAATATTATTATATTATTGTTGAAAAATATGAAACATATAGATTTGATAGTGGTATATTAAATTCATTATTCTTCGTTCAGAAAATATAAATTGAAAATAGTTCCAAAAATTCATAAGCATAGATGTGATTATAAATTAAAATGATATGCACTAACCACGAGAATGTTAATAAATATTATTAGAAACAATTAAAAGATAAACTAAATAGAATTTAAGAATTTTATATTGTGAATTGTAAGTTGGATGGTGAAATTTTCGTAATTTATAAGTTAGATAGTCAAATTTTCATTAAGTTTTTCTCTAAGAAGTATACACTAACCTAGAGATTTAAATTTTAACCAACGAATCCAAGTCTCGAGTAATCTAAATCATGTTTGACCAGTCGAGAAGCTTGCAATGCTAGTGCGGAGTGCATTTAATGCAGATTTTAAAATTTTGTGAAAAGTAATTTTTTTTAGAATGTAATTAAAAAATTATATGTTAGTACAAATTTTTTTTAACGAGAAAATGTGTAATTGAAAAAAACAATGCTAGTGGTACATCAAATTGTACATAGGGGTGTATACCCCCTCCCCCACATGGGGAAGGACCCGTTTGAATAAAAAAATATTTTATACGAGCGGATTCCACCCCAATGTGAGGGGAATGTACACCCCTAAGTACAATTTTTGATGTATAACTAGAATTATTCTAAAAATATATGATTAAGAGTGTGTTTGAGGCACATTATTTTAGAAGAATGTATTTTGGAATGGTAGATTGATGGAGAATGTGTGGTTGGAAATGAGAGAAGAAGGAAAATGAAAATTTAGTTGAAAAATTAATCTTTTATACATTTGATTTGACACGGTTTTTACCCTTATTTATGGAAGATGCGCGTGTTTTCAGTACGCCTGATATGAAAAAGATAATACCATGTGGGCCCTCCAAATTCTCTTCTACGTTGCATCTGATATTCAACATATCTATATTGAGATTTTAGATATTTAAGATGTGGGATGTATTCTATCTTGAACCCCCCGTTGGAGGTTTATTATTAGCTGCAGAGTCTGGTTTTACTATTTGAGTTATCAGCTTAATGTAAGTACTTTTTATTGCTAAAATGTGAATTATTTTGATGGGTTGTTGGTGATTAGGCTTTTTTTTTTTTTCCCTTTTGATTTATGTACGATCGGTGTTAATTGATGCTTTCTATGGGTAATATTTGGGATATCGAATTATATTTGAGTATTTTGTGGGGATAATTTTATTTTATGTATTGCTTTAAATTGATAATCTAGAAATTTAAGATAGCAAGGAAGACTTGAATATGCTGTAGAGATTTAAATGAAAGGTGGCTTTGTAGGTTTAATCATTTTTTTTAAATTTAGTGTTTCGAAGATCTGAAATCTTGCTAAATAACTTTTTACAGTGAAATTATATACAAAGTGAATGGGTTTGCGGTTTTGATCAGAAAAAAGTTCTGTTTTTAACTAATGATGGAGGGGAATTTATCATCCGGAAATATCTTTCAAGGTAATGGTTCTTATGGAGGTTTTAATTTGCAAGGGCCGGTACGAGTTCAACAGCAGCAGCAACACCCCCTTGCACTCCATCAACAACAGAGTTCTCATCCTCGACAAGGATCCTTAATGGCTCGTCCCATGAGTCATGAGAATTTTTCACTTACAATTGGAAACACACAAGATTGTGAACAGACAATTTCCTTTGCAGACTACAACAAAGTGGAGAGGGTAAAACCTGCCAGTGATGAGGATGAGCCAAGTTTTACAGAAGATGCCACTGATGGTCGGAATGATCCAACTGGAGGAAAGAGGGCATCGCAATGGCAACGTGTGAAATGGACCGACTCTATGGTCCGGTTGTTAATTACTGCTGTTTCTTACATTAGTGAGGAGGCGGCAACTGAATATGGTTGTAGTGGTGGGAGAAGGAAATATGCAAATTTACATAAAAAAGGGAAGTGGAAATCAGTTTCCAAAGTCATGGCCGAAAGGGGTCATTTTGTTTCACCTCAACAATGTGAGGATAAATTTAATGACCTTAACAAAAGGTATAAAAGGCTTAACGAGATCCTTGGGAGAGGAACTTCTTGTGAGGTTGTTGAGAATCCAACACTTTTGGATATGATGGATCACATCTCTGAGAAAGCAAAGGAGGAAGTTCGAAAGATTCTAAGCTCAAAACATTTGCACTATGAAGAGATGTGTTCATATCATAATGGAAATCGATTGCACCTTCCCCCTGATCCTGATTTGCAGCGTTCTTTGCGCTTAGCACTTAGAAGTGGAGATGATCATGATGAAAATGATGTGAAAAGGCATCTGCAGAATGATAATGATGAAGTTGATCAAGAAGCTGAATTGGACGGTCATGATGAATATGAAGAGAATCATGTCTTGTGTGGGGATCATAGGGTACAGGAAATACCAGGAGACTCTACGAAAAGGTTAAAACAATGTCAGAATCATGAAGAATTTAGTTTCGGAAGTTCTTTTAATTCTCTAGATTGCAACAAAACTTTCAATTTCCAACCAGAAATTACCGATGCTGATGTGAGTCAAGTGCTACCAGAAAGCATGAAAGTGAACATGTCACAAAAGCAGTGGCTGAATCATTGCAGTCTTCAATTAGAAGAACAAAGGCTACATATTCAAGCACAAATGTTGGAACTGGAGAAAGAGCGGTTCAAATGGCAGAGATTTTGCAAGAAAAAGGACAGAGAATTGGAGATGACAAAGATGGAAATTGAGAGGATGAAACTTGAGAACGAACATATGTCTTTGGAGTTAAGACGAAGGGAGATGGGTATTGACGGCATTTGATTGCATCCTATAGTGCTAAACTTAGCTTGATGAAGGAGGACTTGGTTGAGCATGTCTATAATTCTTCTTTCCCGTATGAAGTAGCAGGCAGGGGTGCAAAAAAAGGTTTATTTTGTTTATAACATACTTGCACAGTGAGTTCTTTCTGGTTGTAACATGACTTTGGAAGCTTGTCAGTGCTTACAAAGATCTACAGTATGCTTTGAATTTTATTGCTTTGCTTTGAATGTATTTTCTGTAGTCTTACATATGTTATAGGAAATTATGTGATCTTTGTCCCCTTGATATCTAGATTTGTGCATTTTCTACTTGTGTAAGTTTTCAAAATTTAATACGCGGCTTCAGTTTCAAGTTTTTTGTATGTCTTTTCATGAAAGACTCTTTTATGGTACAAGTTTTCTTCTAGCTACTTCGAAAGATGCATTTTGTTAGTAATAGATTAGAGTCGGTCAAGGTAGGTTCGATGACGAACAGAAGTTACTAGTAGGATGTGAACCTAAATAGTTTATGATTCTTTGATTCAAATTCATATATGGATAAATCTTTCTTGAAATTGACTGATTATTTTTCTTAATTATGAGTAGATATCTTATGGGCTTAAATCTTTAATTTTGAGCATATTGATTAGCGGAGACTACCTTTAGAGGGACTTGTTTCTAGAGCCACAACTTTGTCTGTTGAGTCAGTGTTACTCTATTATGAACCCTTTTCACGCGAGTGTTTAAGTTGTGTGAATTTAAACACAATTGTTGGTCAGTATTATGAATGTTCTGCTTTGATCTCGATTGATGGTGGTCACCTATGAGAGCTGAATTGAGTCTCTGGCATATGAGTTGTGTGGGTTTGTAAGTTGGATTGGCCTTATCTTGTCATGTTGAGCCTTAGACTGATGAAACTCGAGTTTTTTGTTTCTCTGCGAGGCAGGGGCAGTAATGTCTTTGTTGACTAGTTTACATGGGATACCTAGGCAATCAATTGACTTGGAGCAACAAAATTATCACTCGTTAACCAACGTTCTTCACCAAAATTCATATGGCTTGTATTATTGTGGTGCATCCCGGAATTATTTCTGCTGATCAAAGTGTATTCATTCCAGGACTCTGGATGAGTGACAACATTCTTTTGGCACGAGAAATGATCCACTCAGTTGATAGAAAACTCCAAGGAGGCAATGCTATTAATATGACAGTTTATTTCAAAATATTAGGTAGTGCATAGATGGACGAACGTTCTGGGTATTCTGTTAGTCCAATCAGTACTATCTTATATGCATGCCTATATTTTTGCTTCAAACCCTTGAACCACCAATTGTGTTCTTGAGGCTATCTTTTCTCAATTTTCATGGGGATTGCAAGATTAGCACGACAGTGCTTATTGGGTTAAATGGAAGCAAATTTGCAAACATTGCCGGAGGGATAAAAGCCTAAAAATTATGTCTAAACTTTGATGGTGTATTGTTTAAAATAAAATGTTATTTGATGAAAGCGCTCAAAGTACATTCATGAATGTTATAATATCTTATATATTATCGTATTTCGAACATAATTGATATCGTTTTAAATACGAGTTCTAGTAAATGGGAAAAACATTTGATTCCGGAATTTCTTGAATGAGCACGTCGAGTCAACTATTTCAATTTTATGATAGGATTGGTGAATATGTTCTTGATATTTAATCTTTATGAAATGGAAGCTTATCCATTTGTGTCTCACATCATACCAAGTTGACATTATAATTTTGTGTGTGTGTGTGTG
>CAIGRL010038234.1:0-14466 GCA_903798325.1 Fraxinus xanthoxyloides
TTAATATGTTACGTTTGGCCCTAATATATTAGAATTTTCCAACAGATATGAGACAAAATATGATAGTAATAGATTAAAGTTTAATGACCTGAAGATTTCACTTAGTCGTAAATGAAATTTACCCTGGGTAGAAATTAGAAAATGTGGAAGAGGCTAATTTTGGAATACAAGCCCCATTTTCTTGGTTAATTTGATTTTATTTGTGGTGCGGCGAGCATCGTCAATACGTTGTCGTTTTACGTTGAAACGTGAGACCCATTACATTTTCTATTCTCCAAACCAAAAAAACCAAAAATGAAAAACAAAAAATATCAGAGATTTTGCAGGAAATAAAAAAAAAAAAAAAAACTGAGGCTATAATTTGTTCGCCACCATTTTTTTTATTTTGTGCGTGTGGGTGTGGGTGTGAGTGTGAGTGGTGCGAAGAGTCAGAGGAAAATGGAGAGTGCGATTAGTTGCGGACGAGTTCCTCTATCCCCTAATCAAATCTTCCAACCCATACCCGGTAATTTCATTTCTAGTATTTTTGTTTTTGAAAGTTTTTATATTTTTTTATATCTAAGTGATTTTTTTGGTTTTCTTGTTCGTGTTAGATATTAAATTACTTGTTTTCGTTTGTTATTAACAGCTTATCTTTCAGTAATCTATCAAGTTTATATATGTATCATCATGTGATAATTGGTTAGTTTTGCGAAGGAGAATTTAATTTATACCGCTTTGGTGGAATGAAACGGAGCAGACTTTTCACGAGCAATTGTCACATACTTCAAAAGGGTTTAATGGTTTATCAGGTTATATACTATTTGTGTATTATGTTGGTGTCCAATGTGGAGAAGTTTGAAATATTTGTTTATCAGGTGCTTTGTGTTTTATGCCATATCATTTTTTGTATTATGTTGGCGTCCAATGTGATGAACTTTCAAAATAATCCGTTTTGACAGAGTACACAAGCAATGCAAGTAACCGAATGTAATCCTGAGAATGAATATTTTTATGTTATTTTATGAAGCATTCGTACAAGTACGAATATTTACAATACATTGAAAATGAGTACTTTCTCCTTTTTATTGCTTAATACTTTTATATATATGAGGTGATATGGGAAGTTTGTTTCTACGCCCTGAATTGTACAATGGATCACTGTTGGAATCAGCTTTGGTGTTTGTCTTTGTGAATAACTTTCTTGTTCCGTCATACGGCATAATTTGTTACATTAGATCTCAACTATCCTATCATTGTGCATCAACTCACATATTTTGAACACTTTAAGATTTCCACTTTAGATAATCTTTCGTTTTAAATTATATACTCTTCCCCTTTCTATGTGATATTGCCTGGCATGAAATTTTTATCAATGGAAAACAACCCCCGGGAATGGAAGTACCATTAACCATGGTGTCAGAGTTGTGCTGGGAGCTTGTTTTGGATTCCGATAATAAAGCTTAAATTTCCTTTTGAGTGACATAAATGCAGAGGACGAAGTTAGTTACGATTTAGGGGTCTGGCAAGTTGGTAGATGTACCAAGCTCTAACCGTCAGTGGTGTTAATAACCTTTTAAACACCTCTTAAAATTACAAACTGTTTTTTAGATTTAGAATCAATCATATTTTTGGGCTTTTTATATTGTAATTCTTTTAATTTGGGTTCTATTACTGCCTCCTTTTTAGTTATATCACGTGTAATCTTATAAGCCCTTTCGCCACTTAACTACACATCTGTTGAGTTTTGATGATTTGTTGAAGTATTGCCTTCGATTGAGATATTTGGTTGATGTGTTCAATAGCGGATAAGTACCCATGTCATAAACAATGCACAAGCCGGAGCTCATTTACACCAATGCCAATAGCTGCTCTAGGAAAAGGCGGCGGGGTTTTGGAGAAGCCTGTCATAGAGAAAACAACACCAGGACGTGAATCTGAGTTTGATCTGAGGTATGGATGGTCTTTTAATTGTGTGTCTTGCTTTTTCAAATAGGGCCTGTGCTGTGACATAGTACAATGGAGATTTTAAATTCATAAATAGTAATAAAAATAATAAAAGGTCAAGACAAATAAGGTGACCGATCAAAGCATAGGACCTGATAGCAGCAACCCAACCACTTAGAGTCACTCCTACAAGGAACCGTTGGAATTCGAAGAAGCGTCTTTCTTCTTGTGTTTCCATTCAAATTTCTACTTACAGTTGCACTTACTATGTGTTTATCATAGCTTTCTTTGATATGTGTAGATGATATGGAAATATACTTTACATATAGCTAGTTATAATTACAGTGACAAATTAACGAGGATATTGAGTTTTAGCTCTTTGACATAGTATGTGGGCACTTGATAAGCATCATTTTCATTTATGTATCCTGGTCAAACATTCCATCATATATTTGCATTGTTTAGGCACAGTAATATGTAGAGTCGAAACAAAGATTCAAAATTATCATTTGAGGGTAAACCTACCTGCACATTCCAGCATCTATCTGCAGAGGTATAAATTCTCTTTTCCATTTCCCAGGAAATCGAGGAAAATGGCTCCTCCTTATCGAGTGATGCTGCACAACGACAATTTCAATAAAAGGGAGTATGTTGTGCAAGTGCTAATGAAGGTTATTCCTGGGATGACGCTTGACAATGTTGTAAATATAATGCAAAAAGCACATTATAACGGGCTATCAGTTGTAATAATATGTGCTCAAGCAGATGCTGAAGAACACTGCATGCAGCTCAGAGTCAATGGCCTTTTGAGCTCGATTGAACCTGCCAATGGTGGTTGCTGAGTTCATTTAAATTACATTGTAGAAGTAGTCGTAAAAAACTAGGTCGCTGCATAATGTACAAAAAGCCTGGGAACTGAATGATGTCATGTTGATTACTATATCGGCTTGCTAAGACAAAGCATATAGATAATAAATACCTTCTGTGAACCGATGTGGATGGCCCTGTTTAGTGTATGTGTATCTTCTGCGGATGATTTCACGTCATTGCAGTTACGTATAATCTTCTATTTGCCTGCTGCGTATGCCCCATGTCAACATATATTGAAAGACGAAACTTTTTTATATTGTGTGTTATATGTTGATGGCGGATGTGAAGTTTTCTCCTCATCATTGATCCAGAGACTTAAGGTTGGGAAAGTTGATATCTCGGAAATAGAAATAGCAAAGGAGTGAAAGGGAAATGTCGTCTTCACATAAGATGTAACGTGTTTTCATATTCTAAGTGCATGTTTGGAAGTGTATAAATCAACTCATCCACTAAAGTAATTATTCTTAAATCTGCTAATACTGGTATGACCATTGACCAAACTCGAATGTTGATTGCTCGTAAATAAGTATCAATTTACCAAATCGAAGGTTAGTGACCTAGTTGCAGGATAATCAAAGTTTAATGTATGAAGCCCATCCATGAGAAAAATGTGGAAGGGCCCTTGAGAATATAGAAGTGGCTCGGCCTAATCAAATCATAAAATTAGCTTTAAGAATTAAATCTTAAACAATTTTTTGGGTTGTGCATACTGCAAAGAATTGAAGCTGATGCTACCAAAAATCGCACCTGCTAATTTTTCGAGTTTGATGACTGAGAACGAGCACAAACAAAGGCGTCGAGGTTTGACATCGTCACCTCTCCGATACTTAAGTCAGAGGGAGGATAGAGAGAAGATTTATGCTGAAAAATATATGTAAAAGTGTGTACATGAATAAAGGATGGGAATGATGTATTTATAGAGGTAGGTAGGGAAATTCTAGAAGGACTCATCTCTTTATTTCTAGGAAATAATGTGGAGATGGGTAAGTCTCCTTCCCTACCCAGAGCACCTGTTCGAAAAGATTCCTTGTTTGACCTAGAATTTGTGAACAAGGTAGGGTTAGGACACCCTTCTGGATGAAGACCAGCGACATTTGATTGCGTAGAGCATTGAAAGTGGTCAGGTAAATATCCCAAGCACGTCTATATCCCGAGGACTACTGATGCACCTTCAGAGCCAATTTGGGAAGCAGGTCCTCGAGGTACTCCGAGGTTCATGAAGCCCTAGGACTGGGGTCCCCAAATTGGGAAAGGGGTCCCATATTAATCGTCGCGCTTGGGGTATAATGATAAAGACCACATCATTGGCCCCCGTGCATCCATTCCTAATGCTCGAGAGTTAGGTGTGGATGCAAAGAAGCTCGTTGTTATATAATCGTCGAGAGGATGTTCATCTTTACTGCCTTGGAAGGTCGAGGCTAATAAATGTGGCGGTGGATAGTGGTCGTTGGATGCTTGACACGTGGCAAGATCGAACGGCCCAAGTGGTGACCCCTAGACTCCTTGTTCAACTCCTATAAATATCCCCCCTTCACTTTTTCATTTTCACTTTTTACTGACTGTAAAAATTTCTATGCGAGGTCGTGCTCGAGCAATCTCCTTAGGAATTCCTTAGGCTCCTAGTGATTATAAGGTAAGGCTCAAGACCTTTAGTTATTTCTCTAAGCTTATATTAAGAAATGTTGGGTAGTGAGGGTCATTGAGGTTCTGAGGGCTCGAGTGGTGGTGAGGATTTAGGAACGTCGATTATTTTAACTGCTATTCCTCTAGATGCTCGTTCTAGGAACCGACATAATGTCAAGTTTAAGGCTCCCGACGAACCTTGTCGATTTAAGGAGCACTTAGCCGTGGCGACAGCTCGGGAGTTCTGGCTGATGCCTAATTGTGACATTAGGTCACCCGACCCCGAGGATAGGATGATAGAAGCTCGGGAATGGGAGTTTGTTATTTTTAGGGATTCTTTAAAGGCCGGGTTTGGTGGCCCTTGCACCCATTCTTCACAAACCTCTTGGTCGAGTATTCCATGTGCCCCGGACAGCTAGTGCCCAATGGTTGGAGGATGCTCATTTATTTTTTCGTCGCCTGTAGGTATTTGGGTATCGAGCCCTATGTCGACCTTTGTCGAATGGTGTTCTAGCTCAAGTGTTGCCCCAGTATACGTGTTTTTCCTATCTGTCTACTCGAGGGGGGTTTAGGGTTCCGAGCATGCCCACTTCTTTAAAGGGATGGAAGGATAAGTGGTTTTATGTGGTTACTCGGGATCCCGACCTCCCTTTCTGGTAGAGGTGGGTGATCCCCGATGCCGTAAGGTTTTTAGAGGGCCAAGCCTACTCCTAGTCTTTAGAACGTCATAGGCAGATGCTCGAGGACCTCGAACCTTTGGTTCCGAACATGAAAGCCATTCTCGAGGGAGTAGTATTAGATCTGGCTGATGTATAAGGTGTTGAGGGTAGGGCCTTTTACTTATCTTTCATTCTCTCGCTCTATCCCCGAGGAGATGATCGATCTGATGCCTTATTTTTTATTGCAGGAATGTCTTTCAATCCATCTGCTATTAGGAAGTTTGTAAAGGCTAATAAGGCCAAGGAGCCTAAACCAGACGTCACTCCTATAGCCAAAGGAAAGAAAAGGGTTAGGGTTTTGAGGTCTGAGAATCAACCTCGAGGACCTGGAGAGAGCTCTCAAGCTCGGCCAGTTAGTCAAAGTTTTAGATATGCTCGACCACCAACATCTTCCCTTGACCACCAACATCATCCCCAAGGTAGCTTCCCCCAAGGCGAACCCCCAAAGTTGTAGACCTCGATGACGACTGCATACCGTCGGTGGCCTCGTCATCGAGGATTTTGAGCGATGCCACTTAATCCCGAGGATAGTGGCCAAATATAGAGGTAATGTTGGATTTGCTGAGGGGATAAAGGCCCTCGAATTTTTAACTTTAAAGGTAAATGCTCGACCTCTTTCTGTAACCTTTGTATATTTATACAAATATATTTATTGATGTCTAATGTTTTAATGGTCGGTGGTGCGGACACTCAGTGTGGCTCAAGGTATATCCTTACAAAGGATGGATGACTCTCATAAGATGGTCGGGCTTGTACAGGCCGTTGAGTTGAGAGACAAAAAGCTCGAGGATCTGAAGATTGAGAGCGAGACCCTGGTGAAGCAATTTGAGGATGCCAAGGCTAAAGTTCGTCATGCTCGGGACGAAGTAGGGAAAGTGAAGGATGAGGCTGAAGAGCTAAAGCCAAAGCTTGAGCGGATACAGAAGGAGCATGAGGCCAAGATTGTCGAGGCCAGGGACCGAGCATGGGAAGACTTCAAAAATTCTGAGGAATGTGACAAGTTAAAAGGGGAGTATGCCTCGGGGGCATATCTTCATGCTTTCAAAGAAGCACGAGCTTTTCTTCTAGCACATCTCCCCAATGTTCAACCTGACGACCTGAAGTCCGTGCCCGAGATTGCAGATAGCCTTGCTCTCTAGGATTCCGAGGACACCGTCGAGGACGAAGGGGACTAGGACAATGTTGATGTCTAGGTGTCTGACCACGCTCCCAAGAATGATGATTTAGACTAGGACATCCCTCAGACTTTATGTAAATTTTTATATTTCGTTAAGTGCATTGCCCGAGCATGTGGGCATTTACTTTGGTAATTTTTTGACATTTACAATGCTCGACATATTTAGATGACTGATATTTTCTATTTATCTTGATCTCTTTCTTTTTATTATCATGACGACTGATCATACTTTAAGGCCGATGACACAATGAACTATCTTTTTACAGTATTGAACCCGAGGGTAGTGTAATTGATAACGTTCACTGAAATCATATGTAGTTGACCTCAACGATAATTTTACCACTAATTTTTGGGCAGAGCATTTATCTAGGCCATATTTCAATAAATAATTCCTATAACAAGCTCGATGATGGCTCATGTTTATAAAGCATTAAGGCCTGAGCTCTGAGGATAGCTTAATCATTTGACATTTTGATGAAGTGTTGAGCTCGATAATAGCTGATTCTATTATATTGAACTCGAGCTTGAGGAGAGCCCAGCTTATAGTAAAGTTATGAGCTCCGAGGACAGCTTAATCAATTTGTCATTTTGATAAAGTGTTGAGCTCGATGATGGCTCATTCTATTGAACTCGAGCTCGAGGAAAGTCGGGGTTATAGTGAAGTCATGAGCTCCGAGGACTGCTTAATAATCTATTTTATCATGAGCTCGAGGATAGCCCAGTTCATAATTATTTTTGACCTCCCATTGTTGAGCCTGATAACCATAAGAGTTTGTGTGGCCAAATCTCATTCTGACGATACTGCCACCTATGACCAGTCTCGAACTCAAGGATTGTTTGATGTAAATCCTATAAAACTCATTTTAACTGGTTGAGCTCGAGGTATGTTTTAAGGTGTTCGTTCATGGTTTGTTTTGGAATGCGTACCTACGCATGACAAGGTTTTGATAAGATAATGCTCGTAGCATGTCTTGGAGAGTGCTCATTGCATGTTTTGAGATGTTCGCTAGCATCATGCTATGAGGGCCCGCTTGTGACGGGTCTTTCAGAGATGCACGTAGCATGTCCTGATAGTGTCTGCGCGTGACAGGGCTTTGATAAGGTCATGCCCGTAGCATGTCTCAGAGGTGCCTGCACGTGGCAGGTCTTCGAGAGAAACACTTTCGAAAAAAAAAATGTTGGGTCTTTCCCACCGGTTACTTTATATAAAAATTTTCCTTTTCTGAAACAAGCATGGGCTCGTAGGCCTTGATGAATGAACTACTAGAAGTAAGATGCGGAGAGCGTGCAAGCCCGATGAAAAATTAAATTAACAGTAAACAAAGGAAAATCGAAAAGATAATAATAAAGGTAAACTAATATTTGTACGAGGTCATAACCTTTACTTGTGATAAACCTTGAGGTTGCGGCATTCCAATGCCTCGGCAGTGGTCTTTTGGACATATCTCTCAAGCTGTATGCTCCACTTCGAACTTGTCGAATGACTTCATAGGGTCCTTCCCAAGCTGGTCCGAGTTTACCCGGGGCATGGCCAGCAGCCTCAGCTTTTCTGAGCACCAGGTCCCCAATCCTGAATCTTCAAGGTTTGACTTTGCTAATGAAATATCTGATCGTCCTATTTTGATATAAGGCAACTCGTAGTGTGGCATGTTCGTAGGCCTCCTCTAGTAGGTCGAGATGTTCAGTGGTATGTTCATCGGTATCATGCTCCAAACGTCTCAGTGATAGAAGACTAACTTCAATGGGAATAGTGGCCTCCAACCCGAAGGATAGCTTGAATGGGGTCTTCCCTATCGTTGTCTTGTACGAAGTCCTGTAAGTCCATAGTATGGAGGGGCACCTTCAATCTTTGTGCGGAAGTCTTGCAATATGATCATGTTAGTCACTTCGGCCAAGCCATTGCTCTGAGGATGTGCAACCGAGGTTAGGCGATGATCTATCCCAAGGTTAGTGCAGAAATTCTTGAACTGTACATTATCAAATTGTCTCCCATTATTGGTTATGAGCACCTTAGGTATACTAAACCTACATATGACAGACTTCCAGACGAATGACCCTAGCTTGGGCTCCGAAATAGTTGCTAGGGGCTCTGTTTCAGCCCGCTTTGTAAAGTACTCCAAAGCCATAAACTTTAACTGTCCTCTTGCCATAGGAAAGGACCCGAGGAAGTCAACCCCCCATTGTTCAAAGGGAGCCGAACAGTGTACAGGGGTGAGTTCTTTAGCGGGGGTATGAATGACATTACCAAACCTTTGACATTTATCACATTTTTGACATAGTCCGAGACATCTTTCTTCATGGTTGGCCAATAGTACCCATATCTTATAAGTTTAAAGGCAAGGGCACGTACACCTTGATGATTTTCACATATTCCCTCGTGAACTTCGGTCATCGCCTGTGTTGATTTCGAGGGTTTGAGGCATCTGAGAAATGAAAGTGTAAATCTCCTAGAAAGAGGACTCCTTAGATCATGTAATACTTTGGTGCCCTGGACCAGACGCTCTAGCTTCCTTTAGATTATCAGGGAGATTCCCGTTAGTTATGAATTCAACTATGGGGTCCATCAAAGAGGGCTCTCTATCGATGTCCATGATTGCTAGTTCTTGACCAATGCTCGGCTCTGTCACGATTTTGATGTAAACTGTCTTGTCAAGACCATCTACTCCCATGAACACAAGTCTCGACAACGCATCTACCTTCCCATTATCAACCCGGGCAATTTTCAGAATTTGACAATTCTTGGACCTCCTTTGTAGATCATGCACTTTCAAACAGTACATGCTCATATTCCGCCTCATGTTGGTAGCTTCAAATTCAAATTTGAGTGCACATTGAATTTTGGTTAGTTTGTCCGACAGATGATGATGACCCCTGCACCCGCCCCCGAGGAGTTAGATGCTCCGTCAACAAATATTTCCCATACATCCGCTATAGTGGTCGGGTTGTCCCCTGGCCCCCTGAGGCTTCGGGATGATCTCTGCGATGAAATCTGCTAAAACTTGTCATTTGATAGAAGGCTGGGATTTGAACTCTATATCAAATTCACCAAGTTCGATTGCCCACTTCAACAACCTTCCTGAAACATTCGGCTTTTGAAGTATCTATTTGAGTGGCTGATCCGTAAGCACAATAATGGGGTGTGATTGAAAATATTGACGTAGCTTTTGAGCTGTTACAACCAATGCTAGTGTAAGTTGCTCTGCCAGCGTATACCTTATCTCTTCGTCCAACAATACCTTGATCACATAGTAGATGGGTTGTTGAGCCTTCTTCACTTCTTTCACCAGCACTCCGCTTACTGCATTCTGAGATACGGCCATATACAAGTACAATGTGTCCCTGGGTTCGGGTTTTGTGAGTACTGGAGAAGTAGCCAACGTCTGTTTAAGTTCTTGGAGATCTCTCTCACAATCCTCATTCCAATTGAAGTTCCGATTGCCTTTAGGACTTTGAAGAAGGGAAAACACATGTCGCTACCCTAGACATGAATCTATTCAAAGAAGCAACCTGACCTGTCAACTTCTGGACCTCTTTCCTGCTCCTAGGTAATTTCATGGATATTAAAGCCCGTATCTTATCTGGATTGACTTCAATTCCCCTGTGAGTGATCATGAAACCCAAGAATTTCCCGGATGCCACTCCAAAGGCACACTTGGCTGGGTTCAACTTCATTTTGTATTTTCGGAGAGTAGAAAACACTTCTTCCAGGTCATCGATGTGTTTATTTTCTTGCTTACTCTTGACTACCATGTCATCGACATAGGCCTCAATGTTCTTCCCAATCTGAGCAGCAAAGACTTTGTTGATGAGTCTTTGGTATGTCGCTCCCGCATTTTTCAAGCCAAATGGCATGACCTTGTAGCAGTAAATGNCTTCAATTCCCCTGTGAGTGATCATGAAACCCAAGAACTTCCCTGATGCTACCCCCAGAAGCACACTTGGCTGGGGTTAACTTCATTTTATATCTTCGAAGAGTAGAAAACACTTCCTCTAGGTCGGCGATATATTCATTCTCTTGCTTACTTTTGACTACCATGTCATCAACATAGGCCTCAATATTTTTCCAAATCAGGTCGGCAAAGACTTTGTTGATGAGCCTCTGATATGTTGCCCCTACATTCTTTAAACCAAAAGGCATGACCTTGTAACAATAGATGTCAGAGTCAGTTATGAATGACGTCTTCTCTTGATCTTCTTCAACCATAAGAATCTGGTGATAGCCCGAGAAAGCTATACAACTTGTGACCTGAGGTGTTGTCCACCAAATTGTTGATCCGAGGTAGAGGATAACTGTCTTTTGGGCACGCCTTGTTGAGGTCTATGAAATCAATACATACCATCCACTTGCCATTATCCTTCTTGATAAGAACGACTTTGGCAAGCCAATCGAGGTATTGGACTTCCTTAATGAACTGAGCATTGACGAGCTTGCTGATCTCCTCACGTATTACCTCCCGTCTCTTCGACGCAAGTTGCCTCTTCATTTGCTTTACTGGTCTAGCATCGGGCCTTACATTCAGTCTATGGATCACAACATCGAGGTCTATCCCAGGCATGTCTTCTACCTTTCAGGCGAATGCGTCAATGTTGCGAGATAAACACTTGATGAGTTCATCCCTGAGAGCAGCGTTAAGATCCCGACCAATAGTTACTTTTTTATCATGCTCGAGCTCGACCTCTACCTCTACCAAGTCTTCCAATGGAGCAAGTCTCTCTTGGTGCCCGAACTTAAGCTCAGGGGTGGATAGTTGCATGACGTCAGTGCTCAAACCCTGAATACTCGAGATGTAGCACTTCCTCACTGTTGTTTAATACCCACGTACAACCCCTATGCCATGGTTTGTCCGGAATTTCATAGCAAGATGGAAAGTGGATACAATCTTGTTGAGTCGTGGTCTTCCCAAAATTACGTTGTATGCTACAGTGGTCTGTACCACATGGAAAGGCGTAATTTCTGTCACCTACTTCTGGTCTGAGCCCAAAGTCAGTGGAAGGTCAACAATTCCTGCCGGAATGATTGTTCCACCCCCGAATCCCTAGAACGGGGTCTTGACCATCTTGAGTTGGTTAATAGAAATCCCCATCTTCACATAGGCGTCATGGGACAGTACATTGGCTGCATTCCCATTGTCCACCAGTATCCTCCTGACTTCAAAGTTGGCTATTATGGTGGATATGACCAAGGCATCGTCATGAGGAAAAGTTATACCTTCTACATCCCTTGCCCCGAAGTTAATGTATTTCGTGTTGGAAAGAGTTGTCTCTTGGGCCTGTCCATACTGCCGAGCATATTGCTTTCTTCCACTGTTTGAGTCTCCTCTCGACGCTATTCCTCCAATTATAATATTGATTGTACCAGCAGTGGGTTTATTACCTCCTCCTGAGCTCGAGGTCCTACCCTGCTGTGAATGATCCTTGGACGCTTATCGTTCCCGACATATGTCTTCAAAAATTCTCTTTTGATCAATGCCTCGATCTCTCGCTGCAACACATTCTTCCATTATGTTTTCATTATCCTTGTGAAAGTTACAATATTTGGTCTTGTCTCTTATCTCCGGGGGAGATCGTGACCTAGGAGGCTATTTAAGTTCCTTCATGTCCCTGATCTCCATCAATAGGTTGGACTTAGAAGTGTTCAGAAGAGTAAACGGTCTAGGTGGTCCTTCTTGCCTCTACTTTCCCCGAGCATGATCCTGTTTCAAGTTGAGCTCGTGTGACCTCTTAAGTTGGGATTTCTCAAAGCTCGGGGTAGCCTTCATTACCTCATCCATATTGATGTACTTTTCACCTCGGGTTAAGAGCTCTACCACTGACTTCCAGGGTGTCTTAGATAAATACATTCAAAAGGCTTCGCACCTTACTGCATAAGTTAAAGCTGAAACTCCTGCTGTTATGTGAAGGTCAGGTATCTGTAATCTCTCTTTGTTGAATCTCATCATGAAGTTACGTAAGGTCTCATTAGGCCCTTGGCGGAATTGCATGAGAGTGGCTAATGTCTTCCCAATGCGCATACTACTTGCAAAGAAGGCGGAGAACTTGTCAGCGAGGTCAAAGAATGACGATATAGAGTTAGGCTCCAATGCGGCGAACTAATCCCAAGCAACGTTGGTCAATGTTTGAGGAAAGGCCTTGCACATTACTTGACTCGAGGCGACCTGTAGGTTCATGACGTCTGTGTAGACATTTAGGTGGTTGATGCGGTCGGTGGTCCCATCATACTCCTTCATGCGGGGGTACTTAAACTTATCCAGGAGGGGATATGAAAAGACATCAGGCGTAAACGGAGTGTTAGGAGCGAACCTTATTGCTCCCTCGGTATTCTGTTGCAGTCCTGCGACGATCCCATCATGTATGATTCGCACGAGCTCTCCCGTGTCCATGGTCACCAATCTCAAGGCCGAGGCCACTGGAGGTATGCTCGAGGCCTCGGATCCACCGTTGTCATGGGCATCACGGGCATCCCGAGCTCGAGCATCATTCATGAAGCCCTCCGGTTGGGCTGGCGTTGTCCTAATGCCGATGCCTGGTGGATATTTCTCTGGCTGAGCAATTGAGTCAGCGTTGCAACCTGCTGACGGAGCTCTTCGAATGCCCCAATGGTAACCAGTGTTGGTGGAGGATCGGCACCCTTGGGGATTCTTCTTGTTGAACTGAAGGATCCGTAGCGGGTGGTTGGTTTGAAGCGGATGAGCTTGTAAGAGGAAGACCTGAGCATGTATTCACCATGACTTTTGGTAGCGTTTCATACGGCCCAATGATGCTAACAAAAATTGCACCTGTGGATTTTCCAGGCTTGATGACTGAGAACGAGCAAGAACTAGATCTTCTGGTACCTGAGACAAAGGCATCGAGGTTTGGCCTCGTCGTCCCTCCGATGCTTAAGTCAGAGAGAGAATAAAGAAAAGATATATGCCGAAAAATATATGTAAAAACGTGTACTTGAATAAAGGATGGGAATGATTTATTTATAGAGGTAGGTAAGGAAGTTCAAAAAGGACTTATCTCCTTATTTCTAGGAGATAATGTGGAGATAGGAAAGTCTCCTTCCTACTCGGAGCATCTGTTCGAAAAGATTCCTTGTTTGACCTAGAATTCCTGAACAAGGTAGGGTTAGGACACCCTTCTGGATGAAGACCAGTGACATTTGATCACAGAGAGCATTGAAAGCGGTCAAGTAAATATCCCGAGCACATCTATATCCTGAGGACTACTGATGCGCTTTCGAAGCCAATTTGGGAAGCAGGTCCTTGAGGTACTCCAAGGACCATGAAGCCTAAGGACTGGGGTCCCCAAATTGGGAGAGGGGTCCCATATTAATCGTCGTGCTCGGGGTATAATGATACTGACCACATTAGAAGCTATTTGAGAACTTTGTAGAGTAACGAGACGAAGTATTATAGAGAAAAAAAAAATTAGTTCTAGTATTCTTTCTATCTGCTTATTCATTTACCGTTTGGCCCCCGTTATTCCAAATTATAATGAGAGAAATATTAACTTTTTGGAGAATGTGTGGTTAAAAAAGAAGAAATTTTTTTTTGGGTTTACGTGTAATATTATATTATTGAAAAATGTATGGTTAATAAGAAGAGAAAAATAAATTATAATTAATGAGAAATAATGAGGGCTAAATGGGAGCATACTATACATACAATTGTTTTCGAGTGTGGTGAAGGAAGTCCGGGATGTCAAATGTAATCTAAGAGGTTGATATTATTTAAGATAGATTCCATAATTGACTAGTAGGCCATGACATTGTACATTCAATATATTCATTGTCATAACAACGTTGATGCGAGGTTTTTGTAATTTATTCCATTTTAATTACATTGAAATTAGATATCGATTTTTGGAATAAAAATCAAAATCATAGTTGCACATGATAAAGTTGTGATGTGTGAGATGATAAGATAAAGGAAAATTGCAGCAGCGGTCCCTAACCTTTGGGTTTTTAATAGACTTTACTCTAACCTTCAGTTTGTGCCAGCAAATGTCTCAAACCTTTGGAAAATTAGCATCTGAAGTCCAACTTGACAAAAACGTGAATTCCACCGCCAGTTGACTTGGAAAATGCAAAAATTGGATATTTTGACCATATTAAGCAATGGTATTTTCATCAATCAAAAATTAATAATTAAAATATTTAAATTAAAA
>CAIGRL010038244.1:0-17783 GCA_903798325.1 Fraxinus xanthoxyloides
ATGTATGTAAAATTCTTTTTCTATATTTCATCACTACAATATAAAATGGGAAAAACACTTTGTAGTATACGTTGCGATTTTCGAAATTATTACTGATTTATTTCTTTTTTTTTTGCTAAATACTAGATTTGGCACAAAAAAATCGTCTGGGGGCGTTGCCCTCAGACCCTACCTCGAACGTCGCGACCTCACCAGTCAGGTAGATTATCGTCAGGGGCGTTGCCCTAAATCGGTGATATAAATGTTGGCTACGATGATTTGCGGTTGAACTTGGAATGTCAACTATCACACAGTTAATATATAAGAAGTCTATTGGTTGACTTTGAAATTGAGCAAACAATTAAGTTTTATTCGTTTGAACTTTCAAATTCTCCATATGGAGGTTATGCTACCTACCAAGTAATAAGTAATTTGCGACATGGTTTACTTCATTAGAAGTGCAATAGACAATGTCAACAATTAGGTAGTCAAGTTGAGGTTGAACAACAAAAAATTAAGTTTTGCGCTATATAAATGTGAGTGGGCTATATGAATCCTTCTTAGAAATCCAGTTCATTTCATTACTATGTCTGTTGGAGAAAGCCAACTATGTATACATAAGGATTCAGGTTATATGAAGTTTGGTATTGACTATTAACCTAATGCAATGATATGCAATGCCTCTAAAGGCTTGTATTTCAAGAAAATTGAGGAAAAAAGAAGAAACAACAATATTTTGGTAGTTTGTTAGTGTATGAGTGTTTTTTAAATTTGAATTGATTTATATTGATTGTTTATGATGAATAATTTCCCTTTTGTTTTTAACTTCCTTTTTGTTTATTTGTGTATTTTTCGTTGTACCTTTCAAATTTTCTTTTGAAGAAGTTTTACTAAATAAGATTTAATTAGTGATGTCTCCAAAAATCAATCAACGCTATTACGTAATCAACTATACTACGACACGTGTCTTGCATGTGCGTCTCACTAGTCTTTTTTAAATAGTTAAGTTTCATTTTTAATCACATATGAGAATGAACAAGGCTGACCCTAAGATATTCGAGGCTCTAGGCGATAAATTATTATGAAATTGATCTCTTTAGTATTATTTATGTTCTATTCAAATTGATTTTTTAGATTATGTTTGAAAAATTAAATGAGCCATTTTAAAATAAATAACTTATTTTTTAACTTTCATAAAAATTAATTTTTTTAAGCTTACTAAAAAACTATGGAAGATTTTTTAAAAAAAATAAATATAAATAAATTAAGCTAATTAAGAATGTAAGTGTCGTCGCGTTGTGAACCTCTTATTTAGTCCATCATATTTTTTCTTCATGTTTTTTTAAATGGAATAAAGGACCCAATCAAAAAAGAAAGGAATTTTTTGGTTGTCAGCGGAAAGTGAGAAGGGTGGCATCGGTAGAGAGAGCGACGAAGAGAAGATACGAGGAAGAAATACATGGCGACGGTGACTCACAGCGATGCATTGCTGCGACGTCGTTGAACGAAGCTGCGTGTCTCGTGGAGGCTGGGCTGTCAGCGGAGAGGGAGGAAAGTGGCGTCGGTAGAGAGAGTGACGGGAAGAAGAGAGAATGAGGAGGAAAATTGGAATGAAATTGATTAGGATTTGAGATGAAAATTGTATAATTAATATTTAATATTGAAAAATGAAATTTTTGATTTTTGAAAAGTGAAACCCTCAATTTGATTTTTGAAATTGAATTTTTAAAGTTCTGATATGGTATAATTTTCACAAAAGAAGAAAAAGATGATGATTTCTGTATTCATATTTTTCAATCCATATTACGAATGCTAATCAAATTCAAGAATCAATCCTTACAGAAAAATTTAAAAGAAAGTGAGGGGTGGGGGGGAGAACCACACCACTTTATATATTTTTTATTCATTACATGACACTTTCGGTGAATTCTTTTCACAAATCACAATATTTATAAACGTATTTTATACAAATATTTACATATTGATTTTTTACTTTTTTATTTTCCTGTGTGAAATGCAATGTTTTATACTTTTCTAAAAAGTTGGTATAGTAGGACAATTATTGTAAGGCGGAGTTAAATTCATCATGAATAATATGGAACTAAAATTCCAGGGTGTACTTCCCTTATATTAAATGCATGCATAACACACAGGGACAAGTCGCTCTAAATATATTAATTTCAACAAGAAAAGTGCCAATTAGTCTGAAGTAAAAACATTTGGAAAATTCCAAGTACCCAATTTTATACATAATTTTTTACCAAATCAACAAGTGACGTCCCTCCATTCGAGGTTGCCTATAAAATTAGGTACGTGTAACTTGGTCCATAACATTTATAAGTGCAATTGGTAAGAAGATTTTCAAGAATGTATGTTCTAATGCTACCATAGTTCTCTCTACGTCTACCCAATTTACAAAATTAATCGTGCGACTATTTTCAAGATTAGTCTTTTGAGATGAAACTTCATTTCCCTATAAGTGATATCACGTGTTCACGAATTCTATTTGAAGGACAAAATTTTCATAAAACATATATTTTGCTTTGCATTTTCACGTCTACGAAAATAATTTTTCATTCCTTAATTACTAGGATTTCTTAGTTATTTTGTTTTCTTTTAATGAATAATTTATTTTCGTATAATTATGTCATATATAGGGCAAGTTGTGCTGCAACTTGACAAGCGGCCCACATAAGAAGAAGAGTCAGGCCACAAATGACTGGTGGAGAGAAAGAAACAGTCTAGAATTTTGATGGGCCCAAACCAATTCCAAATCATTGATGGAGACCTGATCCAATAACTAAAAAGATACTGTAGGCCCATTCATTGGGACGGAGAGATTGATCCAGCATTTCGTCAAAGGGCCCAAAACCATAAAATTAAGCAACCACTAACCAAATAAATTTAGAGGAATATATTCATGATAAATTAGTATATTCGCTCATAATAGATTTTGGACTACTTGCTTAGATTTATATTTATCGTAGGTCGAGGAGATCGAATGATAGTATTCACCTTCCCAAGTATCCACGGTTTCATCGTTTATTCATTTTAGCCTCCGTCGTAGGATGTTTTTCTTTATCCTCCCCCGTTGATAAACTCATAGCTTTGTGATGTTTGCTTATGGGGTAGGTTTTTATTTGTATTCCAAAATTGAAGTTCATAGCCAATTAGAAATTTTATTGTTTTCTTCTCTAGTCAGTAGGGCTGGGCTCATAAACCGAAAACTGCAAAACCGACTCAACCCAACCCTAATTGGTCGGGTTTGGGTAAAAATCGGCCCGACCAAGCCCGTTGTCCACTCCTACTAGTCACCCTAAAGTTTGATTTTACTTATTTCTGTTTAATTTGATAAATTATGGACAATTTTTTTGTAATTTTAAATTAGTGTTAGTAAAATGTACACACATAATAATCGTGATTATAACAAATTCGATTTTTCGAATAGTGCCACTTGACTTGTAAACTTAAAGTTGAAAAATCATCAAATTTCAAACTCGATGCACATGAGATCAAATAATTGTAAATCATATCTCTGCATCACTACGTTCGACTAGGTATAATTAGATGTATAGAATATTTGGCTTTGTAAAGTAAGCTAAACGAAGGTTCTTTTGGCATTGTTCCACTTCACTGTATTAATGGTTATACTATGAAAAAATGGTGCAACAATGCTTCATCGTGCTCAAATGGTGATAGCGAAGTCTTACCAAGCAAATTACCTGAGTTTGAGCTTGCTTTTGGGAGGGGTTCTATTACACCCATATATTATGTGGCATGTTTAGATGGAGAGGATCCCACATTGATCGACTTGACTATTTATACTTCAAAGTCTGACCAGCACATGAATGTACGACTAAGACTTGGGGGACTGATGTGACATACATATATTACTTGACATCGACTATTTAATTACAATGGACATATTTAATTAATTTGGATATTTTTTGGGCCTAAGCTTGGGTTTGGACATGCCCATTTACCTTTTCTATATAAATGTGATTCATTTCATAATTAAGGAGGTTCTCGAACCCAATTCTGTTGATCCATTTTTTTTGGTCAACAATTGGTACCTTAATATAATTACATTATTATTGCTAGCATATGCACTAGATTATTGCTACCAAAGTGCGTACTTTACATCACTGCTAGCAAGTCATGGCACTATTTTCGCTACAACAAATATGTATACCACGTTATTTACATTACTAACATGTTACTTGCTTCATATTAGCAATACTATTACAATGAAATGTTCGAGCATATAACCTACTACAATACATGGTGGACTTTTTGCATATTATATATCTTGGAGACATTTGATATGTCATTATTCACCTTACTGTCATGAGTAATTTGAGTGCAAATGGACACCAAATTTATTTGGTATATGTGCAGTGGATATATTGTATTGTATTACATGATTGGTTTAGTCCATATTATAAAAGAGATGNTGGTACCTTAATATAATTACATTATTATTGCTAGCATATGCACTAGATTATTGCTACCAAAGTGCGTACTTTACATCACTGCTAGCAAGTCATGGCACTATTTTCGCTACAACAAATATGTATACCACGTTATTTACATTACTAACATGTTACTTGCTTCATATTAGCAATACTATTACAATGAAATGTTCGAGCATATAACCTACTACAATACATGGTGGACTTTTTGCATATTATATATCTTGGAGACATTTGATATGTCATTATTCACCTTACTGTCATGAGTAATTTGAGTGCAAATGGACACCAAATTTATTTGGTATATGTGCAGTGGATATATTGTATTGTATTACATGATTGGTTTAGTCCATATTATAAAAGAGATGCTGTTGAAATTTCGACATATTATATGCAGTATCACCTTTCGAGACAATTCGTAAGTTCTCGCCTATTCGGGATCGATGCATATATTTTGAGGCGATCAGTAAAGCTTCGTCTCTTGACAGCTTTTATTTCAAAGTCCGACCCGCATATGAATGTACAACTCAAACTTGGGGGACTAATGTTACACTCATATATTACTTGGCATGTTCAGATGAAGGGGATCCCACATTGGCCGACTTAACTATTTATACTTCAAAGTCCGACCTGCACATGAATGTACGACTCAGACTTGGGAGACTGATGTTATACTCATATATTACGTGATATCGACTATTTAATTACAATCGACATATTATTTGGACCTAAGCTTGGGTCCAGCCCATTAGGCCCACATACCCATTTACCTTTCATATATATATGTGTGATTCATTTCATAATTAAGGAGGTTCTCGAACCCTGTTATGTTTGTCATGTTTTGGGGTCAACATGTTCCATTTTGTATTCATCCAGTCTTATTATAATTTGATATTCTATTTATCCTTGCCAATTCTAAGATTGACTGAATCGTTATCAAATCCAACGAACAAATTAATAGTCTCATAATGCTCGACAACTCGAGAAACGAATCGACCGTCCGAACTCCTTTTCATTCGCCCCTTTGCTCAGTTCATTGCTAGCCAACAGTAGAATTACACATCTTCATGATCTACAATTGAAACAGCCCGTGCTTAATTAATTGGAGCTATAATGGGCAAAAAGTACAAACAGCATGGCTTAATCAAGCTAGATTATGTTTAAGATTTCATACAACTCTAGATTAAGACCTTTCAAATGTGTCTTTATTTACCAAACATGTGCAACTCTTTGACTCTTAAAACTTGATAATGATTCTTCTTCCCCCTTTCCCAACTTCTCGAACATGGATTATTGCACATGCTCAGCCGGTGACATTGACCACTCCTTTAAAATATAGCCATCAAAAATGACAATAAAACCCTTGATTGAGACATCAACAAATCTAACCCAAATCCACATTCTTGTGCATGAAAATCTTATTCACAGGCAGGCACAAAGCTAGTAATCATTTAAATGTTAATTCTAGTCTCGTCGTCACCTATTTATCGATACTCCGTGTACATTAGTACTTTCATAAAACGTGAATCAAGCTTGCAGACGATGAGGACATGTAAAAGACTTGATTTAGATAGATAAATATTTCTCCTATATGAAGTCTTAACCTTTTAGACGCGATCGTACAATGGAGGAGAAATGCGATGCTTTAGGCATAGCATGATAATTAACCTTAGCAATCACAAATACTAGCAAAAGACAATTCAAACCAATTAACTCAAACTTATATATGCAATTCACATTGAAGTATTACAACACTAGCCTGAAAATACTGATAAGCATTCAACTTGAGAAAAACCAAACTCTATTTAATGAATTAACAACATACTTAATGAAAGATAAACGAGTGTACCATCAATGTAAAACAGAGACGAACATTAATAAAAACATAGAAATGTGTAAAAATGTATAGCCTGTATCTGCAAATTATCAGTAAAACTAAGACTTTTTTACTGTTTAATTTTCTCATCCTCCCACAGCCAACAGTGAAGGAATTGCAGCCAAATTTGGAGTAGCATTCTTATTTGAAGAAGAATCCCTAAGAAGAAGAAGAAGAAGAATCCCTCTTTGAATGCTTGCTAAAAACTCTCATTGGGCTTGCAAATATCCATCCCCAACTTTTACTCCTCCCATTAGAAAGTTTCCCTACAATGGCTGTTGCTGCAGTACCTTCAGTTGAAGATGAAGCCCAATGGGAAGAAGATGAGGTTGAAGAAGAAGATGAAGTGATGCTAAAACCACTGACAATCCCACCACATTTTACCCTCTCTTTAATTCGAACTTGCTCATTATTATCTCTATTTTTGTGTTCTGAAGGAAGTTTAGATTTGCCTTCTCTATGAGACTCCACTCTGCGGAGAGTACAATCACCAAAACCAGTTGAAATTCTCCCAAAGAAATCACCAGAAAAACTCCTACTTCCACAACCAACAGATCTGGATCTTGATACCTTTCTTGGACTCTCATTTTCTTCATAACCGACAAATTCTTCCTTCTTGTCCCTTGATTTTATTGTAGCCACAGAACTTACACTACTAGATGGAAAGTTCAAATCCTTATAATGGGTTTCAATTTTCTTGGTTGTACTTGAATATTTTGACAAGTAAAGAAAGGACCAGAACCCTCTTTTATGAGGGTCATAATCTTTAAAATTTTCATTCAAGAAATGGATATCTCTTCTTGGAGCACTGGTAGACTTGCTTCTCTTGAAATCTGAAATGGCACCATCTTTATTTTTCTGATTCCTTTGTGTCAAAATAAAGGGCAATCTGGCAGATGAAGATGCATGTCGGCGAACTTGAAGGGATGTTGCGGTAGCGGAAGAGGTGGCGGCGCCATCAAAATCAGAACTGAAAGAGGAGGGAGAAGATGAAGAAGTAGAGGAAGAGATGGGTAGAGGGAATGAAGAAGAGATTAATTTTCCAAGCTTTTCTTGGAGGCAAAATGCACAGATCCCACCTGGGGTGCTGTTCTTGTTCGGATGGTCTGTACATTGCATGTTACCTTCTCCAGTGTCTTCATGCACCACTTCCATAACCATTTTTCACTTCCAAAATCTTGAAGTTTTTTTTCAGAAAAAATTAATTGCCCTATAGGTTCTTAATTTATTTTTATTTTTTGGTACTTTAATTTTATATGCTGTCAAAAATGATTTATTGAATGCCTGAATATGGCTTCACACTGAGAGGGAGGTGTAACGGTGTAAATGAATGAAGAGTTGCAGAATTTGGCACTGAAGTAGGGAACTGGTGATGAGGTGGAGTTGGAGTGGAGGAATGAGGTGGGGTCCACAGGATCACGTGGAACATAACTAGTTTATATAATTTATTTTAAAAAAAAAAAAAAATGACAAAATAGTCTTTTAGTCTGGCGCTAGACCCTAATGGCTTTGTTTATTAGTCATTATATGTTAAAATCAATAATTAACTTTTATTGTATGAAAATCGCAAGCGATTTTACGTCTATGTGAACAGATTCTTAATAATTTAGATATACATAAAAAAAAGAAAAAACCTTAGGCCATAGACGTCAAAATCGCACCACTTTAAAAGAATGCTCTTTCATTTGGTTCATCTTTAGGGTCTGTTTGGTACGACTTAAAATCCAATTAAAATTGAAAATATAGCCGTTATTGAATCTCAAGCGTCTAATAAAAGTCAACAATAACGATTAGTTTTTCAATTTTAATCCGATTTTAATCTTTACCAAATACCCTCTTAATATTCATCACTGTGAACATACATGTACCTACTTATGTACAATACGCACTCTAATTACCTGAAGGAAAAATCCATTCGTACCATTTTCCTTACCCGTTGGTTTACACTTCCCTCACATGAGATGAGGGGCCCACACCCAAATAAAATAATCTGCCCCCTCCCCCTATTGTGAGGGGGGCAGTGGACCCGTGTATATGGGCGTGTAAACACCCGTGTATGAATAGTACTGCCCTTATCTAAAAAGTAGTTTTTTTTATCCTGGATCAGCGTTATACATTCATCTTATCATCAAATTTCGAGAAATCTTAACTGAAAGAGAAAATAATAGCAGCAATTATTATGTCATCGACCTTGTGATTTTGCACGATCTTTCATTCTTTCTATAGCAAAGAAAATGTCAATTGTAGCACTTTAATTTGTATACCATATCCTTTCAAGTCCTTTGTGGATAATAATAGCATCTAAATAAATTAAAACAATTCAATTAATCCCTGACTGAACGCATCATCCAAAGAAAGATGACAAATTTGCTATAAATAATTTGAAGAAGAACGAGTCCGTTGATCTGAATTGAATGAGTCCGTTGATCTGAATTATCATTTCTTACTGCTTATCCACGTTAAAGTCGGTCAGGGAATGATGGAAATAAACTTCATCGTCGACAGAGACGACTCATATCACCATCTAAGGTCCTAAATGATCGCTCGGTAATAAAAGAGGTAGGATTGGAGGTTTGCATAGAACCAACCATCCTTGAAAGTTGAAAGAGGCCGTAACAGCTCATTGAATGAGCGCTCTTGCGTTAACATGGACGAGAGTGAATGATTCGTAGAAATTGCGGGATGTAAAAATACATCAATATGGAAGCATTTTGCCCTTGGAAAGGAGGTCTCATGCGAGTAGTGATGCATGAAGATGAAGCAATGATGGTATATTATTGCTTTTAGTCCATAAGACTCTCAAGCGATCTTATAAGTTTGTAGAAAGTATCGAAATTAAGATTAGGAATAAAATTTTTACGTCGCTTATCCATCGAACATGGTCTTATGGAAGTATAACAGTCCTTTCTAGCTACTATTTATGATAAATAGATGTTTTTAAGTTTCGGATGAATGGTCGTTATCAATCCTGGAATTGGACAGGCTTTTAACATAGAAATTTAAAAGAGTAAAGTCAAATGTACAGAATAATTGTTCACAGAATTCTTACCAATACCCACAAATGTGTCGAGTCTCACTAAAATAAAAAATGCCAAAAAAAAGCCACCCACCCACTCCTATTGCCAGTGTAAATGATCTGTGAACCATAATTTCTGTACACTAAGCAAGGTCTTAAATAAAATCCTATTTCATTGTCTCAAATGATTATAACATATTCCCTGTAATATTTGATAGTCGGTTTTTTCCTTCTTATTTATATCCAACTTTTATGCCCATGGGGTTGTGCTATGATTGAGGGGTGATAAACAACTAGAACCAAATGATGAATCATGAACCGAATCGAGCTCAAATTTTATTTCACAAACATCACCAAACATACTACATACAATCTAGCACATTGCAATTGATGTTTGTGAAAATTTATTATGCCAACATGGAATAAATTGATGGAAACTGCACTAGAAATTAAGATAATTATTACGGTATAAAATTTCTCGCAGTTACAGTCATTCTCCATTTTCGGTTGACATTATTGATAACTACTCAACCCTTCACATGTGGTTGGAATAAAAGCATATAACACTGAGAAAAATAAACAAGAAACATACTGACCAGACAATAGAAAGCAACCAATCGACCTTACAAGCGAGCCTTTGCTTGATCCACGCTTAAACTCTGCGTAACACAAGATTCAAATTTCTTAGCAAAGCATTATCTGCATAAAACAATGTTACAGCTTGATTTTCAATAGTGTGTGCAGCAGGTTATCAGTACTTTAACACTAGTATGAAAGTTTGGTCGAAAGGATTAAGTGGTAATGGACATTATTAAGAAAAAATATTTAAATTTTATACAATATCCTGTCCAATAATACTTTTCGAACCGGCACTACATGCTTAGTATAGAAAGTTCTCGAGTTAATGCTTTAAGATCAGTACTAACTGAATGATTAATTTGTTTAGTTGTAACGTTTTTAGAACAACTAAGTCCTATGATTCAAAAATATTTCCACCATAGTCCTACAGGGCTGTTTATCAGTAATGCAGAAACAGAAAATTAAGATTCTCACAAGGGGAGCTCCCTTTGCAGCTTGCTTGGCCAAATAAGAACAGGGCTTGAAGAATCCTCCATACAAATTCGACCACTCCTCCAATCTCGAACAAATGTATTTAGATCCAAGAGTATCCGCCCAAAACAGGATCCCTCCCCTGGTCGATGAGTATTATTAGGAATTACTTTTGAAGATTATAAATGAAATCTTCCCAATTCAATATAGTAAAACAAACCTGTAAGGAGGAAATCCCATGCCCATGACGGCAGATATGTCCAGATCGGCAGCTTTGACTGCAATACCTTCATCGAGCACTCGACAAGCCTCATTCACCACAGGAAAGAATATCATCTCGACAATATCCTTGTCCGATAATTTTGTCAACTGGACGAAAAGTTTAAATCACAAAATTCAGAGGTGGAAATATATGATCATTGTAACAGGAAAATGATAGAAATTTGGGAATAACCTTAGGGTCAATGGTGACACCAGCAGTCTCCCTCGCCTTCTCAACATATTTCTTTATTTCTGGATCTGGGTTGGCTTTGCGTTTCTCATCATAAACATAGAACCCTCTACGAGTAGTTTCACCTAAAAGCAAGAGCAATTTCAATGAAGCACTTCATTTGCTAAAAAATACATCAAATAAGCATTACCCTTGAACTAGTGATACTGAGTACTAGATAAGACCAAGATTTCTGTTTCCCTTTCTACTTTAATACTACCCAGTACCGTCTAATCCACCTTACCAAACATGCCAATATGGGTTAGTGACAAGTTTTGAGATGAAAAGAAAGATACCAGCTCTCTTATCCTCTTGCATAAGCGGTATCAACATTGATTTGTAAGTTCTCTCTGGGAAACTCAAAACAAATTGACCGCCAGTAGCAATTGCAACGCCAAAACCCACAAGGTCGCACAATCTATGGAAATTGAAATTAAAACCATAAAGACAGAAACTCAAAATATTTACAGCTAAAGAATAACTGATATAATATATTATAGCCGTGCCGGTGACTAATATATTACCTGAATGGACCCATTGGCATTCCAAATTTCGTAATTACCCTATCAATCTGGTAGATATCTGTACCACGTTCAACAAGTAATAGAGCTGCTTGAGTGTATGGGAAAAACATTCTGTTGACAGCAAAACCAGTGCAATTTCCAACCACGACAGGTGTCTTCTTTATCTTCTTCCCAACATCCAGTAAGTCTACAATTACTTGAGGTGCTGTCTTTGGGGTACGAACAATTTCCAAAAGTGGCATCACATGAGCTGGACTGCAATAATTATGAAATAATTGCTATATCAAAGAAAAATACAGGAATATTTTTAAAAAATAGAATATCCCAATTTTTTTACCTGAAAAAATGGGCTCCAATAATACGATCCTGAGACTTGGTCTTCTCCCCAATAAGATTTAGATCAATAGTGGATGTATTACTCGCAAGTATGCAATGCGGGCGGCAAAATTTTTCAAGATCTGAAAATATTTGCTGCTTCAAAGACACATTCTCGATGACAGCCTATTCCACGTGTTGGAACACAAAACAACGGGTCACCCATTGAGAGAGATAAGAAAGGGGCAGGGGAATTGTACACTTACTAATAATATATCTTAAAGTTACCTCTATGACCATGTCCACGTCTCTAAAGCTTTCATAATCAAGGGCACCCTTGAGTAAAGAAAGAGTTTTCTCATACTTCTCTTGACTCATGTTCCCTTTCTTAACACGGCTTTTTAAATTTGCTGAATGACAAAAATAATAAATGGTTTTATTTTCTATTGAATGCAATCCTAGATGTCAAATCGAGGTTTCAGCCTTTCTCACCTTGTACTCTATCAATACCAGCTTGTAGGAACTTGTCATTGACTTCTTTCAGGATAACTGGGTAACCACTAAGAATCAAAGCCGTTGCTATTCCAGAACCCATAAGCCCTCCACCAAGTATTGCTACCTTGTTGATTCGCCTTGGCTTCAAGCCTAGATCGCTGACCCCTGGAACCTGTTTATAATCAGAGGGAAAATAGCCAGTAAATCAAAATGTGTAACTATAGATATGACGAGAAATAAGAACAGGGGAGTTCTCGTGAGTGGAGAAAGTTATATCTTCTGTGCAATTATTTGCTAGTTACTGTCGATTGCAAGGACAATGATATAAATATAGCATATTTAACTTCACTCAACCTTTGTGGTACCACGTTGGGCAAAGAAAATATGGACCAAACTCTTGCAAGTGTCTGAATGCAGAAGCCCTTGGAATGCTTCAGCTTCCTGGCAATATTAGATATCCAATGATCTTAGGACATGTTAAAGTAACTCGAATAAAAACAATTGAGCATTAAAATAGAAATGAACCTTCAAAAGCCCAGCGCGAGGACCAGAAACTATGCCCTCATCAATAACATCAATGCAAACTAATGGATGCTTGAGGTTCGGAGCCCGTTTACGGGTCTGAGCTCGTGCAAACTTTAGTATTTCCTTTGCCTCGCCTAGAGGTTCTAACTTGTCAGTCCTGTAGAAACTGTTTATCCAAGGTCTTTTTCGCTCCAAAATATCAAGAGCCCAGCGACGAGCAGTATTCACTAATTCCTTTGATGAAGCTATGGCATCCACAAGGCCTAAACTCAAAGCCTCCTGCCCTTTCACAGGCTTTGATGTCTATGTGACAGAGAGAGAGATGTACACATTACATGTAAAAAAAAAAAAAAAAATTATCAAGCTACACAACCAAAGCACTGAACTGATTTATAGGCAAGTTACAGCTTACCAACATCATTTCAAGTGCCTTTGCTAGACCTACAAGGCGTGGCAGTGCCTGTGTTCCTGAGACACAGATAATTGAGAGATTGTAAGAGAGAGAGAAGGAACGTGATATAACTACATGGTTGCCTTGAAAACATCCCCCTGATGCGATTAACAAGCAATTGGTGGGGAAAATCATTAAAATTGATACATAATACATTTCGAAAATCTTTCACCACTCATAACAATGGGACTACACAAGGTTAAATAGTAATCAGCACGTGACAATAAAATGCATCAATTCAGAAAAGAGAGAATGAAAACATGAAGAAAAAGTTGGTGTCCATTACATTCAAATATTACATAGTTTCCCAATCATATTAAAACATCAACACTTCCATGACCCTTCTTAATCATAAAATATAAAAACAACTACCCAACTTCTTTAGCATCTTTTCCTAGACAAGACCAATATCTATACATCGACGTGTTTCTAAAAGTCTCCTGGAATTTTTGGCACCACAGTATTACATGTTCTTTTAATTTCCAGATGAAATTACCCTTTTGAGGTCATTCTGTTTTGTCCATCTTATGGAACAACAATCAGCGAGTACAAGGAAACCAACAAAAACCGATGGACGATCTTGCTAGCCAAAGCCAGTTTTCCAATTTATTCATTGATAAGTTAAAAGGTTACCCAAACAACAGATTTTTGTTTCTCTTTTTTGTTGTTGTTTTAAAAATTACTCATAATTAGTGAGTATTTCCATCAAAAAAGAATCGACGAGCTTTCCAGCCCGAGTCAGTTTTGCAATATATTCATTAATGGGTAACACCGGGTAAAAGGTTACCCAATCAATAGATTCTCCTTTCTTTTTTTCTTTTTTTTTTTCCCTTTCTTTTTTCCTTTTTGTAAAAATTACTGAGTATTATTAGTACTATAACATTATTCAAAAATCTCCGTACCTCCAAATCCAGGAATAACCCCAAGCTGCAGTTCTGGTAAACCTAGTTGTGCGTTAGGAGTAGATATGCGCGCATGGCAACCCTGAAAGCAAGACAGCAAATGTCATCACACAAATTCAATAGGAAAGTATAAGGAACTAAAACAAATGGGAGAGCTCACCATTGCCACTTCTAATCCTCCACCCAATGCAAGACCATCAATAGCAGCTACTGAGGGTTTTCTTGCAGCTGAACACAAAGACACCCATGAACAAATAAAAAAATTTGAACAAATAAAATTAAGAAAAACAAATCCTATGCTACAGCACACGTTACTAAGGCCTGACTGATTATAAAACCCAATAATATACCTGCCACAGTATCACATAGAATCTCCATTGACACAAAACCTGGCTTCGGTGCAGCAACTGTGATCAATACAGGGTACTATTAGCAAAGAATTGATGAGGCAATTAAAAAAAAAAAAAAACCTTTACGTAAAAGCAAACAAATAACACGTACCATTTCCTCCTTGGATTTTACCAAACGCACTGATATCAAATCCGCCAGAAAACTTGCCTTGTGCACCTGTTCAAACATGATAAATTACCTTCTATATTTTAGTCATCTCCTGAGCTTATAAAACAACAATCTATCATCATTTACCTGTGACGACAATTGCCTTCACGTCATCTCTTCTCAAAGCTTGATCATAACTCTCTTTTAAGCTGTTTAATACTGGAAAAGGGAACAAAAAGAAAGTTAAGCAAATGTTTGGGCGAACAAGAGAAACTAATCACTAACTGCAACCTACAGACTGATCATCTCTCTACCCCCTGGCCCCTCCTCTCTTGTGTTTGTAGATGCATGCTCTTGCATATTCTACTTTATGCTGGGGGGAAGGGAAGATATTCACAAGTTGTGGCCCTATGATTTTCTTTGGGTTTTGTATATGGTGAGTGTGTTTTGCGTTGGAGGTGGGGGGAATTAGCCATCTCTGTAGATAGAAATATGAGATCAAATTAACAGCTATCACTTGTTATTAATTTTTTTCAAAATGCAAACTTTGATCTGTAAAGCCTAACCAACCATCTTTGTTAATATACAAACGCCCTCAAATTATCATCAAGCCTTAATTCATGATCAATAATTGTCAAATGCAAATTCATTTATCAAAGCATCTGATTTACCTCAATTAAATAATTCAAATATGAATTTACTGGCCTTTTCAGATAGCTAAACTTTTGCAAGTAGAGAAAAAAAATAATAAAATTCATCAATTATCATGTAGAACATTGCAACAATAACCAAGAAACCATAATTAAAAATCAATTCACAGATTTCTGTGAACACGCGTGAGTTGGACTGAACCAGTATGAACAAATTTAAGAAAATAAATCAACGAACTAAAATCCACTAACATCGAACCCATGATAACAAGTTTCTACAAAATCAAAACGAATCCATAAAAGAAAGGTGAAATTCAAAACGAAACTACACGAATGAGATCCGAGGCTAAAATAGAAAAATTATAAATAGTACCGTCCAAGGATAGAGAGTTAACAGGAGGGTTAATGATGGTGATGATGGCCACCCCGTCAGTCCCAACATCGACGGCTGTTCTTCCCTTTGTGCTGTTCATCTTTTTTCTCTCACCGCAGATCAATTTCTTTCTTCCGAAGAACGAAGATGAGATTTTTGATTGATTGTTTCTTGTGTATTGAGCAATTTAAGGAGGTGTCGTGCTTGGGATGTGTACAGTGACGTTGGAAGGCAGCTCAAGATAGACACTACAATTAATTCAATTAAAAGAATTTATTAAATCTAAGATAATAATTAAATTTAATTCATAAATTTCGAAAACACATTTCTTTAATTTTTATTCATTTTTATTTCTCGTAAATATATTAAATAATGAGGTATTGAATCAATACTCAATATATTGGAGATGATCTCTATTAGAGACGAGTAATATTGTTCTAGTAATGTGTATATAGCAAAAATTTAAGTGAAAGTCGAACAACACAGAAAATTTAAGAGAGTGTTTTGTAGATATTAAAATCGGATTAAAATTGAAAAACTAGCCGTTATGGTTGACTTTTATTAGACGGGTGAGACCCAATAACGATCATATTTTCAATTTTAATTGGATTTTAAGCCGTACCAAACATGCCCTAATAAATTATTGTTGATTTTTATTAGAGGGGTGGAACCCAATAACGACTATATTTTTAATTTTAATTGAATTTTAAGCGGTACCAGACAGGTCCTAAATAAGTTTTAAAAAACGAGGTGTAGAATATGAACTATGATATATTCAATTTAAATTCACGATTATAAGTCTTATTAATTAATATTTTATTTAAATAATATGTCAAGTAAATCCACATGTGATTGGAGAGCGTAGGAATTTACAGTTTTGGGCGTAATAACGGATTACACAGTAGATGATATTCCCAATGTGCACACATCACGATGCCGTTAATCCTCCATTTATTATTATTATTGCATTATCTTTTGAAATTGCAATAAATGTCTCTAATTTATGCATTTCATGCAGATAGATCCTCAACTTTTTAATTTTAAAAATCTATTCAAGAATTGATTATATGGAAAGTGCAAGTACATAGAGGGCATCATAATGGTATCCATAATGGACACATGACGTCCCCTTTTGAAAATAATGAGTACCAAACAAGAAAGAATTTTTAGGCCGACTCAACAAAACCTCAATGGGGGCTTTGATTTGACCCCTGACATTATTTATTGAAAGATTTGTATACGAGGGTTGCGTAATATCTAAACTTTCAAAACAAAGAGGATTCCATGATTTTAAAAATTCTAACAAAATAATAAGGTCTATAATTTTTAATTTTTTTTTATTGTATATTATATATGAACCAATGAGATTAAGATTTATTATTATACATTGATCTAAACTTTTCGTTTGATAAAATTTATAAATTATCAAATTTTATTATTAAGCACACAATCAAATAAGATCTACGAGTATTATTCACTTATCCGCAATTTATTTCTATCTATTAATAAATTAAATCTTACATAAATTCCCAAACGGAGGTTTAATCCCATTCTATCCACCTTGATGAAGATGTAGATCTCTCCCTTAAGATATTGTGAATGTATAATATGATATTTCATTTTGTTGTAGCTAGAATTTGCAGACCAACACGATGCACTCATTGCCTTCTATCTAGGCGTGTCCAAATATTATGAACATGTTTGAGCCTCATTTTTGCTGTAGAATACATTTTGAAATATTAGAATGATAGAGAATGTGATAAAAAAATGAAAAAATTGGGTTTATGTGTAATAATATTTTATTGAAAAATGTGTGGTTGAAGAGAAAAGAGAGAAAAATTTATTTAAAAAAAAAGTAGATCAAACAAGGGCTATATTCATCTTATTTTCCCAATATTCTATATCCTCCATCAGTCTTCATCTCTTACTAAACTTTCAATGGAGAAAGCCTTAAAGGTTTCTACGACTTTTAGCAATATTAATATTTATAATGGAACCCCAAACTTCAATGTAAACAACACAAATTTTTTTACATTATCACCATGTTGAATAGGAAATGCCTAAGATCGTCTTCATCGAAATAACTATAATCATCTTGATAAATATATCCTTCATTTCTTCGATACAATACTAAGAACCTGTCTGGAGCCGATTGAAATCTCATTTC
>CAIGRL010038259.1:6973-21422 GCA_903798325.1 Fraxinus xanthoxyloides
TTTTTTTTTTTTTTTTTTTTTCCTTAAGTGTTGTAACCTAGTTCCTAAATCCTACTGCACATGGATATTTCTTGATACTTTACGCAGAAGCATTTATAATTATTAGAAACCACATTTCAAAGTCATTGAGTGATTATTAATTGTCTATAGTTGTCGAGCTCATTGTCTGCTTTGTCTGTCCAACTGTAGATACCAATTTATGTGCTTTATGTTCTAAACTACTTGATTAGATCTCGTTAATGCAAATTTCATTTGCATTATGCACAGGATAGAAGCAGAGAAGGGAGTCATTATAACTAACCACTCACTATCAGTAAGTTTCCATTCTTTGAATGTATTCCTCAGCCCCTCATGACAAAATGAAAGTAATAAAAGTATAAAACTCCATGAGGTTTCACTCCTCAAATACTGTTTCCTTGTACAAGAATGAGTGGAACCCAAATGAAATATCAATATAAGTTTTAGAAATCAAAAAGGCATGTAGATGTTAAGTACTATTAACTTTGGTATCACATCTCCTGCATGTTTGACCTCACCATGGTAACTTCTGTTTTACTGAGCCATATGAGTGTACTCTGTCAGTACGAGAATTCCAGCTAGCTGTGAGGAATTGTATGTCATTCACGAAAGGATCTCGGACTAGATCTGTTTTCATACTTTCTGTTTGTGAAAATATTGCCACCATAATCTTTTATAATAGTAGTAGGTTTTTCTGTTTCTCAAAGTTGAGGCTCAAATGATAGCTAATCCGACTGTTCCTTCAAGCATGAGAGTACAAGTGAAACAATAGTGAGTCAGCATTGATGATTTTTTATGCATTGACAGATTAACAGACATGATGTAATAACCAAAAAAAATTCTCTACTTGACATTAACCTAAGTATGGAGACTAGATTGTTCGATAACCATAGTTTAGGGACCACTTTATATAGAGACTAAGGTTCAGGGACAAATTACCACATCATCTATTATTTAGGGATCATATCGCACGTCGGTGAAAGTTTAGGGGGTCAAGTTTTACATCCGTCCATAGTTGAGGGACAACTACCATTTTATGAAAACTTTCCTTTATTAATTATGGAAACTTTCCTTACGGAAACTTTCCTTTTATTAATTAAGGAAACCTTCCTTTACTAATTAAAGAAACATTCCTTTTATTTTAATCATACCTAAAATAAAAAAGGTAGTTAACATATATAATATACTAACTACCATAATTGAAAGAAGAAATTAAGGAAAGTTTCCTTGTATAAAAAAGGTAATTATATATATATATATATATACCCCCACAAAACACACACAAACGATTCTTTTCAAAGAAAAAAACACAATTCTTCGACGTGCAAATTCATTTATCAGATTCAAGATTGAAGGTAAGTGAAATATACGTATTTCGATGTTCAAAATTTACAAAAATCAATATTATGATTATGTTATGAAATCATAGAGTTTTGTAGCGCTACGCACGAAATTAGAATCACGAAGTTCGATTCTTATAATTTCGTGTCTCATCAAGAATGTTCACGAATTCATGGATTTCTGTTATTTTTATGTTACGTTATTTCACTTATTGAGATTATCATCTCACATGAAATATGTAATTATTTTATAGGTAATAAGTAATCAATGATTCGAGGCGGACAAAGATTAGATGAGCAAACGATGGTGGTTAATGATTCAAATCATGTTATGGATTTAGGGATGTTTTGAAATTTTATGATATCATTTTAGTTTTTGAAGGGTTTCGAGTTTAAAAATTTTTGTTATTGGTTCTCTTGATTCAATCAAGATTCTTATGTTTTATATAAAATGTTTTATTTTTAGTTCAAGTTTTCGATTCGTTACATATGATGTGTGAACAGTGCATGATTATCAGTCCTACCTTGAGTTCTGGTTATTAATGTTAGGTTATATTCTCTTGTAAGTTCATATAATCTAATAATTATATTATTCTAATCTACAATAGGGACAAATGGGGAAAACAAATAGCCAAGTGGTTTGTTGTCTGGTTAAAACTTGGAGAGTAGATATAATTATGCTTCCAACATTTGACGAGCCATGAACGCTGATTGAAGTGATATGAGAAATAAAACTGGTTTAAGCATTTTTCACCCTATTTCATCAATGAATCTGGGGCATGTTTTTGTTCACTTCTTGGTCAACTTTTTGCATTTCCTCTGTCTATCCAGATTCAACCAAGATGGTGTTAGTACCCCTGTTATTTGCCATTAAGTAGGTGATCTAGAGCCCGCTTAGCTGAGCTTATTTTTTTTGGTTAAAACAGGTTATAAGATGTTTTTATCCCTGCTTAGCTGAGCTTATTTTTTTGGTTAAAACAGGTTATAAGATGTTTTTATCCTATAATCTTTTCGGGGTGCTAGGTACAATTTTTGAAAACTTGCTATAAACCCTCCAAAAAAGCTGTTTTAAGAGCTTATAAGGTGCTTAAGATTAGTAAGGGGAGTCAACCTACTACCACAGAGTTTGCTAGTCCATGTGTACCCTATCTGGCCAAAATCACTATTTACATATTAAGTCGGAAAACTGTTGCTTAACTTTTGTCAATAGTTTTTTTTATCTCCCCCTTCCTGGCATCTTATATCTTATTTATTCTCTTCCTAAATGGTTAGTTGTCCCCTTCCCCACCTCCAAAATCCTGTAAAAGAATAACTCTTTTTTTGAATCATATGGTAGGATTGATAGTACTTCTTCAAAAGAGTTATGGCTTTTAACTTGTCCTTTCTCTTTGATTTGTGTGTACATATGAAAGTCTTGTAATGTTAATTTCATTATATTTCCAGTTTAATCAAGGTGTTCTTGTTTATAAGAATTTCTTTGGTTGTTCAATAATATCTGTTTCAGGTTACTTTTAATGGCTCATTCGATCACATGAATATTGATGCTACTAGGTATTATTCTAGTCGACAACTTTGTCATCTTTCCTTTGATCATATTCGATATATGGAAATGTTACTGTATTTATTAGGTTGGAAGGGTATATTTTCCTTTTTTAGTATTGTGTTTCTTTTTTCTCTTATTATTGCTGCATTCGTAAAAGGGGAGCTCGGGGGGAGGGGGAGGAGTGTCCAACGATTACTCCACATCTGATTAAATTGTTAACATATTTAATATATACTCAATGGCAGTGTGCACAACTTGGAAGTAATTGACCCAATGCACTCTAGTCTTTTCGGCACTAACAACAAGAATAGAAGTCTGTTCCACATGCTTAAGACGACACGAACTACTGGAGGGTATGTCAACTACTAATTCATAATTGATGGCTGGCTTAAGTATTGTTGTCTGCTTTCATGTTCTTCATATGTTTTCCATTTTTCTATCTTATGTCACTTGCATGAGTAATAATTATGCTTTTAAAAGACCAGAAACTGTTAACAGTATGGCATTAGTTTCACCTGTACTTTTCATTTATATATAATAGTTTGAAAAACAGAAGGGTTCTATTACTCTGAATTATGCTGCTGGGTATTGAAATCTGTTTGAGATCATTTAGTTTATGTTGAATCCTTTTGTTGAAGGCACTTGTTACCCTGGTGTTTTATTTTTCTATTGTATTATAATCTATATTTTAGAAATTCTATATAGATGTATAAGGAGTTCCTAAATAAGGAAGAAAGTCATGCTTAGATATATGATAGAGGACTGCTAGAAATTCAAGTTTGATAAAGGGTACAAATTACCTTTCTCTGGAAAGGAAATTTTTAATTGTTGTAGACCTTTTCAACATTATATTGCTAGAAGCTCTGCTGACTTTATACATAGAGAATTTATGAGCATTATGGGTTTGTGTAATAAATCAATAATTGTACCGTAGATGTGTGTGTATAAAAAAAAAAAAAACAATGAATGCCACAGCTAGGCAATGATATCTTCATCTCTACCGATGTAAGTTTATGATGTGCCCACAGAATATGATGCCATATTTTGCCTTTTTGTAGCAAAATCTGATATATCTAGGTCTGTGGCAGGACTAGACTTTTGCGAGCCAATCTTTTGCAGCCTCTCAAAGATATTGAGACTATAAATACTCGACTGGATTGCTTGGTCAGTGTTGGCATGGTGCTCAGTAACAGATTTAATATTCTTAAGCTACACTATCTTTTTGAATTTAAGAAGTATTATTGAACATTTGGTTGTGAATGTAGCATTAAATCAACCCGTCCCCCCAGTAATCCCCAAATATAGATAGTACTTATTACTATAGGATTCACTCATCAAAACAAGAATTAATTATGAATGTCATCATATATATGAGGACTTGTATTTTTTGAGTTTATTCTTTGAAGCTGGAAAAGATGTACAACCTTTCTGGAAAAAAAAACAAAAAACCATGAACTAGAATGTAAGATGGGGAAGTTTGAATACCATTAAATTCACAATTTTAGCTGTAGACATGTAATCAAAATATCTGTTTATGCTTATTCAGTCTACTTACGAGCAATTTTCTACTGTTATTCGGTTGCTTGTTCAAGCTGTAATTTCTCAATCTAATAAGTAATGATATGTCTTACATATTGAATATTATTTATAAGCTTTCCTTGTATAACTGCATACAATCCAAGATTGATTCCCAATTATAAAATCAATTTGTTTCCTTGTATATTCCTATAAACTTCTATAAATGAAAGATAAACACGAGGAAGAATTCATTCCACAAAATTGGCATGGTATCAAAGCCCTAAAATTGCCTTCTCTAGCTTGAGGTTGCGGTTTGGCTAAGGTTTTTGATAGGGTCCTGAACACAGCAAGGCTCCACAACAAAATTAAGTAATATTAAACCGTAAAACTCAACAGAAAAGTATGAAATTGGAATTATATTACTGGAAGAAAAATGTATTCAAACAGAATTCTGTGTTACAAAGAAGAAGGAAAAATGACAAAGGTATTTGGCATTCGAGAGGCCAATACTCTTCACACTAGACTACTCAAAAACTATCCCCCTACTGTGATGATTTCCACTACTTATTCTGTTACCTCCCCAACTGACTCATCAACTGCATGTGATTGCTCCCCGCTCAATTCCTAAGCTGCCCTCACTCCCTTCCTGCACCTTTGATAAGTCACGTTAATTTGGGGCTTATCATTGCTTCCCCCCATGAGACTCACCTTGTCCTCAGGGTGAAAAGAAGGAAACTGGTGCCTGATCAAGTCATAAGACTCCCACGTGGCCTCTAATGGTGGCAGGCCCTTCTATTGTATTAAAACATCAGTACCCCGGNGGCATTCGAGAGGCCAATACTCTTCACACTAGACTACTCAAAAACTATCCCCCTACTGTGATGATTTCCCATACTTTTTCTGTTACCTCCCCAACTGACTCATCAACTGCATGTGATTGCTCCCCGCTCAATTCCTAAGCTGCCCTCACTCCCTTCCTGCACCTTTGATAAGTCACGTTAATTTGGGGCTTATCATTGCTTCCCCCCATGAGACTCACCTTGTCCTCAGGGTGAAAAGAAGGAAACTGGTGCCTGATCAAGTCATAAGACTCCCACGTGGCCTCTAATGGTGGCAGGCCCTTCTATTGTATTAAAACATCAGTACCCCGGAGGTTTTCTCCGGACCTTGGGCGCACCCCCCAGAGTGCCTCTGGTTCCACCAACATTTCCAATCCTTCGCTCAGCTATTTCGGTATCTCCTTCACGGCTTGCACTACTCCTTCCGCCTTGCGTAGCTGGGATACGTGGAACACTGGTTGAATGTTACATGTTGGAGGAAGAACCAACTTATAAGCAACCTGACCAACCCTTCTCTCTACTGCGAATGGACCATAAAATCATGGCATTAGCTTCTCGTTAGGCCTCGCCGCTAATGATTTGAGGCGATATGGTCTCACCTTCAAGTACACTAAATCACCCACCATGAATTGTACATTTCTTCTCTTACAGTCAGCTGCACTTTTCATCTTCATCTGAGCTCGCAGTAATTGTACCTTTAATTCTTCTAAAAGCTGGTCCCTTTCTAGGAGCTGCTGCTCGATTGTCGAAACAGGAGTTGTCCCTTTTTCAAACTTCAACAGGGTTGTGGTTCCCTCCCATGCACAATTTGGAAAGGTATAGCCTTACTTGTCGTGTGAAATGAAGTATTATACCAGTACTTGGCCCAAGGCAGCCAACTGAACCATGATCTAGGTCGTGACGAAGCGAAACAGTGTAGATATGTTTCCGGGGTGCGATTTAGGACCTGTCTGTCCATCGGTTTGTGGGTGGTACGCCATACTATGATTGAGCTTGGTACTGTGTAGGCGAAACAATTCCTCCCAAAAATAGCTTACAAACACCTTGTCTCTGTCTGAAACTATGGAACGGGGCACCCCATGCAGTCTTACAATTTCTTTCACAAAAATCACAGTCACACTGGCTGCGGTGAAGGGGTGTTTAATCCCTATAAAATGCCCATACTTGCTTAATCTGTCGATCACTACTAGAATGGTGTCCACGGTGCCTGATTTCGATAAACCTTCAGTGAAGTCCATTGCTATGTCCTCCCATATCTGGTTCGGAATAGGTAGTGGCTGCAGCAAGCCCCCAGGTGATAGCGCCATATATTTGTTTTGTTGGCAGACCAAACATCGTTTCACGTAACCATGGATATCAGTCTTTATTCCTTCCCAATAAACATTAGCGGCGATCCTTCTGTATGTTTTTAGAAAGCCTGAGTGCCCCCAATATTACTATTGTCTCCTTCATGTAACATCACTAGAATCAATGACGACCCCTTTGGAAGTAGCAACCGTCCTTTGAACAAAAACTGATCATTCACCAAGGCATACCCCCGTCTGTAAGAGGGATCCTGCTTGAGCTCTCTAATGATAGTTTGTAACTGAGTGTTTTTGCCGACCTCTTCCGCGAGAGTCTCCAGTTGTGATACTGTCGGGACGGATCTAGCCATTAATTCGGAAGATAGACTGAGGCGGGAAAGAGAGTCAGCAACTTTGTTCTCACTACCTGGACGATACTGCACTTCAAACTGATACCTCAGTAACTTCAGCAACCACTTCTGGTACTCTGGGTTAACTTCCCTCTGCTCGAGCAAGAATTTCAAGCTTTTTTGATCTGTCCGTACATAGAACTTGTTACCATGCAAGTAGTGTCTCCATTTCTGTACAGCAAACACAATTGCCGTCAATTCTCTCTCGTAAGTTGGCCTTTCCTTTCGGATTGAGTGCACGATTGAAGTATGCAATTGGATGTTTGTCTTGCATCAATACGGCCCCCAACCCAAAACTCGATGCATCGGTCTCCACTATGAAGGGACTATTAAAGTCCGGCAAGGCAAGGACTAGAACAGTGATCATGGCTGTTTTAAGTTGCCTGAAGGCCTTTTTAGCTTCCTCGTCCCAGGCAAAATTACCCTTGCGTAACCGTTCTGTTTAAGGCCATGCCAATTTTCCATAATCTTTCACAAAGCGGCGGTAATACCCTGCGAGTCCCAAGAATCCCCTCAACTCTCGCAGAGAAGCCGGACTAGGCCAATTTACCTTGGCTCGAATCTTTGACTGGTTTGCTGCCACGCCCTTTTCAGAGATACAGTGCCCCAAGTATTCTCTCCGGCTGACCAAAGCTACACTTCTTGCGGTTGGCATATAAGTGGTGATCTTTTATCAACTGTAAAACCTTCTTGAGATGCTCTACATGATCCTCTAAACTTCGGCTGAAGACCAAAATGTCATCAAAGAATACTAATACGAATCGCCTCAACTTCTCTTTATATACTTCATTCATAAGGGATTGGAAGGTGGCAGGGCCGTTTGTTAGTCCAAAGGCCATCACCAAGAACTCGTAGTGCCCTTCATGTGTTCGAAAAGCTATTTTGGGAATGTCTTCTGGTTTCACCAGAATCTGATGATATCCCGCCTTCAAATCCAATTTAGAAAAAATTGTAGCCCCATGCAATTCATCCAATAATTCATCAATCATAGGAATGGGGAACTTGTCCGGCACCGTGACTTTGTTTACTGCCCTGTAATCCACACAGAAACTCCACCTCCCATCCTTTTTCTTCACCAATAGTACTGGGCTGGAGAAGGGACTGGAGCTTGGTCTCAAAATTCCGGCTACGAGCATTTCCCTGACTAACTTCTCTATTTCATTTTTTTGAATGTGTGGGTATCGGTATGGCCTTACACTGATCGGGGCTGTTCCGGGCTGTAGATATATGGTGTGATCATGGTCTCTTTGTGGGGAAAGCTCTTTAGGCTCTGCGAACACTCCCTCAAAACTACTCAACACTTCTGTAATTTTTGACGGTATTTTCCCTTGTGTCTTCCCCACCTCTACCCCCAAACAGCCCAGCTCCAGGAGCACTCCTTCCCCTCCTGTTCAAAAAGCTTTCATCATTGCCTTCAATGTGACCATCGTCTTATTGAGGCTTGGATCCCCTTGCAATGTAACGGCCGTCTCTCCAACACGAAACTTCATCGTAAGTGATTTCCAATCTACCTTTATTGGCCCCAAGGTGGACAGCTATTTCATGCCCAGAATCACATCTGAACTTCCCAATTCCAAAGGGAGGAAATCCTCCAGCACCTCCACATTTTGGAGGGATAAACGTACTCCTTTGCACACCCTAGCCCTTTGCACGGCAATTCCCGTCCCCATAATTACCCTATATCCCAATGTCTCCGTTCTGGGCAACCCCAGTTTTTGCACCAATTCAGCTGACACAAAATTATGGCTAGCCCCACAGTCAATTAATATAACCACTTCCTCCCCCGAGATATTACCCTTCAATTTCATGGTATGCGGTGGTGTGAGGCCCACCACCGAATTCATGGATAATTCCACCATCTCCCTAGCCACACAATTTTCCTCGTCGAAAATTTCTTCCACCGATTCCCCTTGATCCTGCCTTTCTTCATCATAAATAAGCATTACCTGTAGCTCTTTATTTCTGCACTTATGCCTAATGGAGTACTTCTCATCGCAGCGGAAACACAGACCTTTCTCTCTCTTCGTTTTCAGCTCAGCCTTGCTGAGCCTCTTGAAGGCTGAACCGGCAGTTCCGGTCATGGCTGGAGGTCGCACCGTCGGAGCTGTCGGGGCTCTAGGGCTGGAGCCCTGAAGTGAAATCGGGCTGCTTTTTAGAAAAGGGGACTACCCATTGTGATTCCAATTTACTCTACCTTAGGCTGGGCCGGATCCATTCAAATGGGCCTTTAGGGCCTGATTCCTTTCTTCAATTCTTTGGGCTAACTCCATAATTCGGTCTAAACCCTTGTGCCGCAACACTCTAACCTCAGCCCTAATTTCTGGGCTCAGTCCATTTACAAAATAACCTAATATAGCATCAGAAATGTCGCCAATGGGAGCTGCCAAGGTTTCGAATGTGATCTTGTACTCCATCATCGATCCCTCTTGCCGGAGAGCCACGAACTGCTCCTCCATGGTCCCTTCCAACGACGACCTAAAGCGAGCCCTCATCTGCAATTTGAGTTCCTCCAAGCTTCGCACCCCTTTTCTCTTTTGCTCCCCATTGAAACCAGGCCAGAGCCCCTTCGAAGCATAGGGCTGCTATTTCTAACTTTTCTCCCTCCGTTAACTGATTCACGAGGAAGTAACGTTCTGCTCTGAAGATCCATTCGTCTGGATTTTTTCCCATGAGCACCGGCATCTCCAATCGTCTTCCCTTAACTTCCGATCTCCAATTTTCGCCGGCAACTCCTCCCAATACTCTGCTACTAGTCTCCTGACCGGGTGAAACTTCTGAGTTCATAGTGTACTCTAATTCCTTCATTCCCTCATGGTACTTACCCCTTTTTTCACCTTCTATTTCTTCCCACTTAGACCTAATGAAGGTAAATTACTCAGAAATAATTGCCATATTTTTCTCGATGTTTTGAACTCGCTGCATCTCCATTTGCATCCTTTCCATTCCCTATTGCATCCCCTCCAGTTGTTCTTGCAATTTTTGCTGAGCTCCCTCTAAACTTCCCACTCGATCTGCTACAGTCACCATCAGGATTGAACTCTCTGATACCAATTGATAGGGTCCTGAACACAGCAAGGCTCCAAAACAAAATTAAGAAATATTAAACCGTAAAACTTTTTACATGTGAATTTTTGATAAAATAAGTTTTGAAGTGCGAAAGACGTACTCGTGTATCCGTGTCCAAAATTTGGACTCTTTTTAGCCATGTTTTCGTATTCTACATTTTAAAAAATAAAATATTCTACACTTAGATACGTACCCATACCCGAGTCCAAGCATCATAAGTTGGATGGGTTCCTTTTTTTCTTTTGGGCCTACTGGTGTTTGCTGTTTAGCCTGGTGTTTTAGTTGGGCTATTGTTTTTTGGCTTGAGTTTACAGGTTTGATTTCTTTTACTAGCAAAAACTGCTCTTTATGGGCATTTCACTTTTAGTTATTAGTTGAAGGCAAAGGGGATCTATGGGGATATATTAATGAAAGTCTTCCACCGTCCGATCAAGAAAAGGACAAGTATAAGTATCTTGCTTAGAAAACCTAGGATTCCAAGATTATGGCCTGATCATTGGATCTATTGATATTCAGATTGTTCTTAATCTCAGGCCTTACAAGTCAGCTCGAAACATGTGAGAGTTCTTGGAGAAAGTCTACACTCAAAGCAACAATGCTTCGTGACTTCCGTTGGAGTTTAAATTGGCACATTTTTCCATTGAAGAATTTTATTCGGATTTTTCTAATCTTTTGACTAAGAACACATATATCTCTATGCTTCAGTTTCATCGAACGGTTTGAAAGCGGTTCAAGCTGTGCATAAAGTCACCAAGAGGGATCAATTTCTCATGAAATTGTGAATTGATTTTGAATCCATCATATCCATTCTTATGAACCGCGAATCTCTTTCAACGTTTGATGACTGTTTGGGTGAGTAACTAAGGGAGGAACATCGATTTATCACTGTGCCCCTTTGGAGTAACAACGGAATCAAGTGGCACCAATTCCTGTTGCATATGCTACTCAAAGGAAAATCAAACCTTGATATATGTTTGGTGTGTAGTGTTACATCCATAAAAGGTTTGGTTACATGGCTCTTCAATGTCCTAAAAAAGTATGCAATTATTGCAAGAAGCCACAACATGTTATTAAGGAGTGTCCTATTCATCCTCCAAGTAAGATTGGAAGAGATTATGTTGTTGATGCTACCTTAGCCTCCATTGTATTTGTAATTTTGGGGCATGTGATTCTCAATAAATTTTGCTTACAATTCTTCTTTTTCTTTGTGGTTTTCCTCTATTTCCACTTTCCTATGCTTTTAGACCTCTGGCTTTTGTTTAATTTCAATTATTATTAGTTTGTTAAATGAATAATAAAAATTTGTATTGTTTATATTTTTTCTTTATGTTGGAATTATTAAGTAAATACATTATTTTATAATTTTAGATGTTTAGTATGTATTATTTGAATTATTGATTTTTTACAATGATTAAAAATTTAAAATAATATTATAAATAAAAAAAAACGTTTTTTTACTCCTAAACTTCGTCTGGGCTCGTAAAGCTTGAAGCTTGGTCTCCACGCCTAGCCACGCTTTACGCTTTTTAGAACACTGTTGATAACCAATTTTCTTCCTCAATCAAGATCTTATGATTTGATTCGAGAGACGAAAATATGTCTAATGCGTTTTAGTGTTTCTTACAAACCAAATGTATTATTTCTTAACGATCTTGTCCTTCTACTCCTCTACAAAATGAGGTGGCAGAACGTAAGAATTGTCACCTCCTTGACATGATTAGAGCTCTTCTGAATCAGTCTTTGGTTCTCTCTCATTTTTTGTGTGAAGTCTAATCTATCGTTGTTCACCTCATAAATCGGTTACCTTCTTCCACTCTTGATAATGTTTTTCTGTTTTATAAGTTCTTTGGTCATCATCTTATATATTTTCATCTCCCTCCCTTTGGCAGTGTTTGATATGTCCATTTACCACCACATAAAAGGACAAGACTCACACCTCAATCTGTCAAATGTGCTTTTCTGGGATATGGTGAGACTTAAAAAGGGTATATATGTTATGATCCTAAGACACATCGCATTAGGATCTCTCGTAATGTTGTTATCTTTGAAAAACAATCTTTCTTCACTTTAGAAATTGTTGCTTTCCCCAGTCTGTGTTCTCTGTCTTGCATGATTTCTTTATAGAATGTTCTCGATACAAGTTGGGTCTAGTTTCGCATGTTGCATCGGATCTTTTCTCTGCGAGACAATTATCTCCTTAAGCCTCCATGATCTTCCACCTACGGCGTCAGATACTTCACCAGATGATCTTCCACCTCATATCACTTTTCTGTCTATTGTACTTCCGAGCCCAATCTGCATCGATATAGATTTCCACTTGTTGATGTGCATATCCTTGATATAGTATTCCCTTTCCAAGTATCCCCTTCAGATATCTTAGGATTTTGTAAGCATCTTCAAAATGTTTTGGACCGGTGAGTGCATGAACTGGCTAACCAAACTCATTGAAAATGCTATATTTGGACGGGTGTGTGACAAATAAATCAATCTTCTAACTAATCTATGATATTGCTCTCCATCACATCCTCGACTTTAATAAGTTGTAGCTTCACTTTTGGTTCACATGGTGTTTCAGCAGGTCTGTAGCCAAGTAGCCCTGATTCATCATGTAGATCCAATACATACTTGCGTTGACTAATAAATATCCCTGTTTTTGATCTAGCAAACTCTATATCAAGGAAATACTTCGGTGGATCCAAGTCTTTGATCTCAAAAGCATCAGCAAGGTTTTTCTTTAGCATCAACAACTCGACACTATCATCACATGTCAAGATGTTGTCATCTACATATAGGATTATGAAAATTGGGATGTTACACCGTAAATATTCCAGCGTCCCGTTGTATGATAGAGCTTGTTACAATGATCGCACCAGTCATGGGGTCGATCATCTGTACGTCGTTGCTTGAAGTTGGATCTAGTTGCATCAGCCTCAGAGACATTCAATGTTGATTGTGCTAGTCATGGGACCAACAGTAGTTCTCCTTCCCTGCATGACATTTCTAAGTGTTTCTTCTCTTCCAACTTCAAAAAATACCTCACCAATTGGAGGAAGGGGTTTTTGTCCAATGATTCGGCTTTTGACTTCATCATGTTATGATTTGAGTCCTGCAAGAAATTCGTAGATGTGGTTATCCTCGACCACTTTCTTGTACTGTTTGTAGTCCTCTATGGATTTCCACTCGTAGTTGCTTAACAAGTCCATGTTCTGCCAAATTAGTTTTAGTGAGTTGAAATACTTGGTGACGTTGTCCTTTCCTTGCCGGATCTCACCAAGTTTTGTAGTCAACTTATAAATCTGAGATTGATTTCCCATATTAGAGAACATCTGATAAGCGTTATCCCATAGTTCCTTAGTCGTATTGTAACACGTAGCTGGAGCCGTTCTCTTCTTTCATGGAGTTCACAAGCCATGTCATGGCCATGGAATTCTCAACATCCCAGGTAGCATACAGCCAATCATTTTTTGCTGGTTCCTTTGCTTTACCTTTCAAGTAACCCATCTTTCCTCTCCAACAGATATACATGCGCACAGATCGAGACCATCGCAAAAAAAAATTTGATCCATTCAGCTGACTGGTAATTTGTATGGAGTGTGAGTCAGTATGGGAAGCTGTTGGTTTGGAGAAGGTTGACGATTGTGCAGGAGGGGTAGATTCTGATGTAAAGTCAGACATGATGGAAGAAAAATGATAATCGGCGGCTAAGGATAGGGTTTAGAGCAGTTTTGGCTCTGATACCATATAAATTTGACGAGAAAATCTGTATATTTCTGTACAAAGAATGTGTGAATTACGACAGCTTTATAGGTTGAAATTATTGTCTAAACGAGGAAGATTCCTAACCGAGAAATCAGGAATATTGCTGTATATAAATAAAATATTACTAACCTAACAATCAAGAAACTAATTTATAATGTTACCAACTTTAGCTATTTTACATTGTTGACTTATTCTATTTACACTAAAGATTTTGGTAGCCTTATTCCAAAAGATTTGGCAGCCTTATTCCAAAAGATTTGGCCACCTTATTGATTCTTTATTCTTTCAGTAGTAGTGTTGTTTTTTTGTTGGTATACGTGGACAATATTATTATCTCTGGATCCGATCGTGACCTTATTTAGAAACTTCAACAGCATCTTTAATCCCTTTTTTATATGAAAAATCTTGGTCATCTATCTTACTTTCTTGGTTTAGAGGTTCATTCAACAATGCATAATATCTTCTTAAATCTACATAAATATATTTAGAACTTGATTCAGTTCGGTGATTTATCTAAAGCCTCCTCTGTTGATATCCCATTGGAGCTTAATGTTAAATATCGGAAAGATGAAGGTAATATTTGTAGAAATCCCTTTTTAATATGAGAATATTATAATATCTTTTGTATGGGATAATTAGAGTTGCTTTGGGAAATAATTTTTCCCTTTCTTAG
>CAIGRL010038264.1:0-10224 GCA_903798325.1 Fraxinus xanthoxyloides
CTATATTTTTCTTAATTGAATTTATTGTTATAATTTATTTTACAACTTCAAAAACTAATAATTAATATGTAACAAATAATTTGATTTGTTAATGGAAATAATGAAATAAAATATTTATATTTAGAATTGAAATTCAATTTTACCTTATATTACACATCCAATATCAATAGAAAACTAGAAGATGATCTCTCTTCTAAAAAGGAACATCATGATGGTAGAAGTCGCTATTGGGCTTGCTAGTAAAAATAGGTGGGCCTGAAGTTAGCAGTTTTTAAGAAAATAAAATCAGCTTTTTTCCTAATTTTTATTAATTTCGGATCGGATATCCGATAACATAGCAAATCGGATATGAATTTAACAATCAAATATTTGTTGGATTATTGGATCGGATCGGATCGAATAATTTTCTTTTCGGATTGGATAGGATATATGCATATCTGACTCATTTACAGCCCTAACTGGAATAAGGAACCCGAGACGTTTAATCAATGTCTTCATCTGACTGAGGACATAAGTTAAATGATAATTTAACATGGGTAGTCAATGGAGTACTGACAATCTTCGCATTCACCATATTGAATCTTTAAAGTACTTTCTCATTGTACCCCTTTTGATTCAAATACAATCTGACAGCATTTCTATCTCTCAAGATTTTCATACTAAGAATCTTCTATGTAGCACTCAAATCTTTCATATCAAACTTATTGCTGAGTTAAAACCACTTTTTTGATATATGTTTTATCTTTGGCTGCTATTAGCATATCATCAACATATAATAACAAATATGTCAATCAACTATCTTCCTTCTGAAGTAGACGCAACTATCAGAATTACTTATGAAGAAACCATGAGTAGTCATGAATGAATCAAACACCTTATACCACTGCCTCAGTGATTGCTTTAGTCCATTCGAAGGCTTCTTCAACAAGCACACACGATTTTCTCCCCAGAGACTGTGAACCCCTTAGGTAACTACGTATAGATGCTCTCCTCAAGATCTCAATGTAAGAATGCTTTCTTGACATCCATATGCTTAAGCTCCATGTCATTCTTAGCCACCACTCTAAGTAAAGCCCGGATGGAATTATGCTTTACACCTGGTAAGAACACATAGGTAAAGTCAACACTTGGAATTTAAATGTAGTCCTTTGCCACCAATCTAGTCTTTTATCTAGTATTTTCAACCCTGATGTGCCTTCCTTTCTTTTTAACACCCATTTGTAGTGAGCAACCTTTTACTTCTAGATAATTTCACCAAGTCCCAAATGTTATTCTTGCTCAATGACTCCATCTCATCCTGCATAGCAATCATCCATATACTAGAATCACTGTAATTGACTGCCTCTGAATATGTAGCGGCTCTTCAATGGAATCAACGTCTTCAGTCACACTCAATGCATAAGCTATCAAATCTGCTTTCCCATATTTCTGTGGAGGACTAATATGTCTATGAGGTCTATCCTTAGCAATTGAACACTAAGGTACTAGTGGTATAGGCAAGAAAATATTGTCTGTGAACCTCGAACTGGACTAATCTGTAGTAGACTGTTTTGTAACCTCTGATTGTTCCTCTGAACCAATTTCTAAATCCACTTGAGTTAAATGATTCTACTCCCCAGTTTTATCAAAATTCCCAAGAGATGAACTACGAACCATAGCAAGTTCATCAAATATTATATCCCTACTAACAACCACCTTTCTTGTTTCAAGACACCACAATTTATACCCCTTTAAACCTGATTTATATCCAAGAAGGATTCATTTTTTAGACCTACGCTCTAACTTTCCATTATCTACATGAGCATAAGTAGGTCACCAAAAAATCTTCAAATTAAAATAACAAGAAGGTTTACCAGACCATATATCTTCTGGTGTCTTTTCATCAATGGTAGCTGATCGTGAGCGATTAATCAGAAAACAAGTTACAGTATCAGCTTCAACCCAAAGATTGTTTGGCAACCCAGAATTTAAAAGTATTCTATGAACCTTTTTCATCAAAGATTTAATCATCTGTTTTGCCACACCATTCAGTTGAGAAGTTCTAAGCACCGTCAAGTGTCTCAAGATGCCTTCAGCCTGCAAAACTATTGAACAAATTTTAACAAAACTCCAAACCATTATATGTGCGTAGACGTTTCACCTACTTTTCAAACTGCTTTTCTACCAATGTTTTCAACTCCCTGATGGTCCCTAATAAATCACTTTTCTGCTTTAAAAAGAATACCCAAACATTCCTTGAGGAATCATCAATCACCTCAACTAATGACGTGTACCCTGGCCAGTCCCCAAAGAAGTGAATGGATATATTCAAGTGTTTCCTTCATGTTGTGTCTTTCTTTCGTGAATTCGACTCTCTTCTGTTTTCCAACTACACAATTCTCACAAAATTATTTTGATTGTCTTTTGCCCATCAAGAAGTCCTCTTCTACTCAGCTCTGTCATGTTATTCTCGTTCATATGCCCGAGCCGCATATGCCTAACTTTTGTAACTCATCATTTGTCAAAAAAAATAGAAATTACTACATCCCCAAATACTGTGGAACCATGCAAAATGTACAATTGTATAGAGCTTTTATGTACCTTCATGACAATAAGAGCACCCTGACTCACCTTAAAATTCCACCTTCACCAGTGCACCTATAACCTTTTTGAGTCAAGTGCACTCAATGATAGAAGATTCAGCATCATTTTGGAAACCGAGGTGGAATAACAAATGTGATGGAGCTGTTTCGAAAGAAAGAATCGAAATGCCAACGGAAAAAGATGATGGAGCTAGCAGAACGACTCCCAAGATAGAGCTGCTAGAAATCGGGATATCAAATACTTCAGGTGCTTGGGAGATGGACGCATCGCTTATCAATGCCCAAGCAAAAGGATAATGATCATGTGTAATGGAACGGTGGTGAGTGACAGTGAGGATGACTATGACGGCATGCCGGCATTGGAAGAGGTTAATTAAGGAGATAGCACGAAATTTGCTATGGCGAGTTACTGGTTACGAGACGAGCTCTCAACACTCAAATCAAGACAAGTGACATGGAGCAGCAAACGGAAAACATATTTCATACACGATCCCACGTTAAAAATATGGTATGTAGCACTATCATTGATGAGAGAAGCTGTACTAACTGGAAAAGGTAAGGGTACAAATTGAAAATAAAAGCAAACATTTCGCGTCGCAAGCAAACAAGGGTTGAAAAAGCATGACATTTGAACCAGGAGATTAAGTTTGGGTACATTTCAGAAAGGAACGCTTTCCAAAACAAATGAAATCAAAGTTACAACCACGAGGGGATGGTCTATTTCAAGTCTTGAAGAAAGTCAACGATAATGCATACAAATTGGATATTCCAGGTGAGTATAACGTTTCAGCAAATTTAATATGTCGGATCTCTCTCTTGTCGATGCAGGAGCAGTTTAGAGGATGACTCATTTTGAAGAGGGAGGGAATGATATGATCCAGGAGTCGAGCCCAAGGCGAGACCTATTGATAATCGAAGGAGGACCGATTACGCGATTGATGGCAAAACGGGTAAATCAAGTGATATGATTACTTGTACAAGCAATGATGGACGATATCATGATCTACACGGAAAAGAGGCAAGTTTCATGTTGGGGCCGAGGTCGGAATCTGATGGGACGAACTTGATTCAAGCAATGGAAAAGGACGCCTTGTCAGTATGTATGTCAACGAGTTGAGCCGGGCCCGAGAAGAGCCGAGCCCGGGCTGAGCCAAAAAATGAGAGCTCGGCCCGAGCTTTTGGTCCGAGCCTTAACAGGCCGAACCGATCCGGCCCGGGTTTTCAAGTTTTTTTTAATAATAACATGCAGCTATAACTGATTAGCTATTTAAATTTTTTTTAAATAATAAACGGGCAAGCCCGACGGCCTAAAATGGGGCTCAGTCCGAGCCCGAGCAGGCCCGGCTAGGGCTTTTTTCAGGCCAGCCAGAGCCGCCGAATTTTTTTGCCATCGCTACTTGTCGGACAACTATACGACCGCATAGTTGTAATTAGTATGCGGTCGCATAACTATTTACCACGAGCAGAGGGAAGCTTGTGGGACTTCTATGCCACCACATAGATTTGTACTATGCGGCCGCATAGAGTAAAATTTGGGCAGAATATTTCGTTTTTCGAATTTCATTATTTCACCAGGATTCTAATTTATTACAATCTTTTATTATTTTAGTAAGTTAATTCTAGTACAATTAGGGTTTTAGGCTTATCCTATAAATACTTGATTATTATTCATTGTAAATACTTTTTGACAAATTTATTATTGAGATATATTCGAGAGGTTATTGTGTTTTTCAAACTTTGTTTTTCTTAGAACATTCTAAACATATCAAGAGGATTCTTGTACCGTTCAACACCGAGTGTGGATCACATGTTGTGAATCAAGAGGTCATTCAAACTTCATTTTTATTTGGTTGTTTGGTTCATTAATTCTTGGTTTAAGCTCAAAATTGGGATTATTCTTTGGGCTTTTTTGGGATCTTAATCTCGTTGTAGGCGTAGTGTTCATTGCTCCGTGGTTCTCATCATCCAACCTCGTTGAATATTATAATAGAATTTAGCTGGGAGTTCGAAGGAAACTGTGCATCAGTTCTCTTTCTTGATTTGAAGGTTATGGAACAATAGCATGAACACATGAATGTTGTTATATTTCTTATTGGTCTTCCTCTAGAGTTTGAAGCACTTCGAGCACAGATTTTGTGAGGAAAAGAGATTCCAGGTCTTGCAGAGACATTTTCTCGTATTCAGCGCTCTACTCTATCAGATAGTACACTCAGTGGAGATCGTTCAACTTTTATGGTTCGGGGTGGTTCATTCAGGGATGGACATAGCATTCAGAGTGGATGTGATTTTAGCCCTCATGATGGATGTGATACAAGAGGCAGTGGTCACTGGGAAAATCGTATACCGCAAAAATATACTCAATAGATCTGTAGGTCACTCCCTTGATTATTGTTGGCATCTATATGAAAAAGTGTCTAGTTCTGCAAATCAGGTCTCATCTATTGAGGATCATTGTATAATATATTGATTAGTGGCTAACTAGAGTTCAACACTAGAATCTGACTTCTTATCTATTCCACGAGATGAATATGTTACAATCTTAGCTCATAAGCAGCCTCTTCCATTTATTTGGCATCTCTCGCTCACTCGCTTGCTCAGTCAGTCGGTTATTGATTTATTACATTATTGATTCTTAATTTTTTAAAATTAATTATACATAGTCCATAAATGTTTCTCTTTTATCACATAAGCATACCTCACATGTCTCGGTGCCATATTAGTGGTCAATAAAATATTTTATAAATTAAATTCATTATTTCAATCATATCATGCAGGCTCAGTTCCCAACTATGGACATATACCGTACATGTACGTACAAATGCTCATGAATAGTATACTCGAATCAAAATGGATGCCATTATGTTTTTGAAACATGCATTCAATCATCGTGACCAACTTACTATATACAATAAGTTAGTTATCAAAGTTATATAAATGTCGTGATAATTAAAAGTAATTCAATAACTACTATGTTCTTTCGTCGTAGTTGCAAATGGATTTTAACTTACCTTTCTACAAGGTATAATTCAAGTCTCTTTTCCACTTAAGAGGTGCAAACAACTTGGAGTACCATCTAATATCAAAATATGGTCCTCAAACTGATAAGCTTAGTACACAAAATCTCATAATACGATCATTAATGCCAAAATAATCCAGATAACATTAGAACTTCAAATTACCATATGGATTTCAAAACAGCCCTATTACCCCGCTATTTTCAACTTCGATGTGTGTAAATCACATATAATAGTATCATTAATGACCTAACATTTATAGAAATCAATTCTCCAAGCTTTTAGAGGTGATTAATGAACATATAAAAGTTGAAACCGCGCAATCTGTTGGACAAAAAATTGTTTTTTTTTTTAGTTTTAGTTGCTACTCTGTCTAGCCTCATTCATCTTTTCGCAACCTTAATCACATTTGTTCCCAAATTTGACATGTATGTGAATGTAACAATGCCCTGATGTTCTCACAAGTGAAGGGTTTACATCTTCAAAGGTAGTTGTTACACGTTTTCTATGATGTAAATATATCGCAAGTGTATCAAATTTTGTAATATAAAGATCAAGTACGGAAGTTGAGCCAACGAGGATTGAAATTCAACTTACTACTATAAATATGTAGCCCTTATTTTATCTAGAAAATGAGTTATAAGATCAATATTTGTAGTTAATTTTAATGATGAATGTGACGAATCCACAAATGAATGCAAGTTTAAAGAGTTAATCAATAATAGAAAGCCTAGGGTATGATTTTACCTAACTATTAAATATGTTTCTCAATTATATAATTATTTCTAATCAATTTTTCCAAGTTTATAAGCAAGAACCCTAATTTAATTCTATTCTATCTCTCGAATACCGAGTAAAAAACTATTCCTAGAATTCAATTCCAATATCTCGATTCTGAATCAAATAACTAAGAATTATCAAGTTCATGGCTCAAAGGAATTATACTTTCTCTTGAACCTAAGATTTCTTAGGTTGTGTTTTTCTATGATCACGCCTAAGTTTCCCTCTCTCGGGTGTCGAAACTTAAGCAATCAACTCAATCAATTAGTAATCAAGTAATTGAATGTATTAAGAATGAACAACAAAAATAAACATAACTGAAGAATCTAAAAGAAATAACTATAATAAAATCAAACCATAGTCTCAAGTCTTGGTTACACAAAACCTTATATTAGAAATTTAGTTCATGAGGGAACAAAAAAAATCAAAACATCATAATTAATAACACAATGAGAGAATGAAATAAAAACTCTTTCGAAGCTTTAATCATTCTCTTCTTTGATGTTCTTCTTGCCCTCTTCCTTAATTTCTTGCTTCTTGCTCTCTTGAATTGTGTTTTAAAATTGGTGTTTTGGGTTGTATTTACATCATCATGAAGTCTAACCTCGAATTGGGTTTTAAATGAATTCAAAAAACATTAAAATTCTCTCTCGAACAGTGGTACCCCAGCGCTAGCTTTGTAGCGCCGCGACTACTATTGGTTTTCCTTAATCGAGGTGTTAGGGCTTCCAAATGTTGGCGCTATGGTGCCCATCCTTCTGGTACTCTTCTGCGTGAGCCGGAGTGTATCGTCCTAGACATAGTGCTACAGTGCTGAATATCTTCTCGAGACTCGGCACTATGGTTCCTAGTTGGTGGTGTTGTGGTGCCACCTTGTTTTCTACTTTCTCATGAGCCATGGCGCTGCAGTGCAATGGCTTACGTGCTGTGACGTCTTCAAAATTTGTACCATTTAAACTATTTCACCTAACCTATAAAACAACATCAAAACATACATCAAAACATCCTAAAAACTCCCAAAGACAACAAAAATAACAAGCTTAATAGGCATTAAAACAACGACCGAAGCAAACTCATTAGTAAACTAATAATAAAAATATAAACAATAATGTCTAAAGATAAGAGATAGAAAGTTTGGGTTGCCTCCCAAGAAGCGCTTGTTTAATGTCATTAGTTGGATGTTGGCTGAATGCCTTCGATTGGATCTACGAGGCACTTCTATCATGGTTCCAAACTTTTTCCTTAGCTTTGGATTTTCTTCAATAGAACATGGCCACAAGAATTAGGAGGCATCTTCAACTCTGGTATAACCTTTAAAACCTCTTCTAATTTAACAATGTTAGAAAGTTTCAAATGCTCTTCCATGTAGTTCTTTCCTTCTTATGGGTAAGTTTTATGAGATAATGAAAGTCAACAACTTCCTTTCTCACTGTGCAGCTTACAGTAGCAGATGTATCACTTCTTGAATAGTTGGTTGCAATATATTTCTCTAGAGGGTCATAGAACAATTCCATTTTGTAATTTTCTCCCCATCATTGCATCAATTGTTTGGACCATATGGCAAGTATTGACATTTTCTGAGGATTTCTCCACTTGATAAATGTTTAACAAGACTTGCTCTTCATAAACCTGTATGTCAATTTTTCTCCCCGAACATCAATCAAAGTTCTTCCAGTCACCAAAAAAGGTCGACCAAGAATTAATGGTAATTCTTAATCTTCTTCCATGTACAAAACCACAAAGTCCAACGAAAAGATGAACTTGTCTACCTTCACCAATGCTTCTTCAATGATCCCTTGAGGTATGAAATGGATCTATTAGCTAGTTGTAAAGTGATGATGGTTGGTTTCACATCTCCAAGACTCAACTTCTTAAATACAGATAGTGGCATCAAATTGATGCTAGATCCAAGGTCACACAATGTCTTATCAAAATTAGAAGTGCCAATTGTGCAAGGAATAATGAATCTACCCAAATCTTTCAATTTTTGAGTTTCTTTTGGAGAATTGCACTGCATTGTCAATTTTACTGTCTCAAACTCCTATAATTTCCTTTTCTTAGCCATCACTTTCCTCAGGAACTTGGCATAACTCGGCATTTGTGCCAATGCATCTGCAAAATGAATGTTGATATGGTTTTTCTTGACGACTTCTAGAGAAATTTTGCAAACTTCTCATCAAACTTCTTCTTTAAGAACCTTTGTAGATATGGTAGTTGTAGCTTCCAAGATATGTGGATTATCAGGGAAAGAGATTGGGTTGGCTTAGGAGTTTTATTTGTTGCCTTAGGTGTAGGTATCAAAGTCTATTGGCTTGCTTTCTCCAATCTCCTTACCACTTTTCAGTGTGATTGCATTGTAGTGCTCCCGTAGGTTTACATATGTGTCATCGGGAGATTTTCCTTTCTATTAGAAGTTTATTGCAGTTGTGAACTTACCAATTTGTACGTCTAGTTTTTTCACTTTGCCCCCATCTTAGATATGAGTTTCGATGTTGTCTAATATTGACTCACCCATGTTTAATGACATTTGCATTGTTAGCATACGAGAGGTTCTCATGATTTCACAGTCCTTGATGATAAGGGTTTGCTGAGTGGTTTGTTCTCTAATTGAAGTTTCTGTTGTTCACATACTGGAATTGCTTATTCTCCATCTCCGTCCCCTGGTGTGATTTAGAAGCAACCATAACCGGCTCTACTTTCTGTCAAGTCCCCTATGAAGTTAGTGCAGTTATTTAGGTTGTAAATGATGACATCTGAGCTGCAAGGTTGTAATGGGATCCACCTCATAAAGACTAACAACTTTCTTTATAATTGAATGCTCACTTGGTCATTGATAGCTATTGGTGGTTATTTCATCTAGTAGTGAATAGGCAGCATCTACAGTCATAGATATCAAAGTACATCTTGATACATCTACTACTGTTCGTATTGGAGCATTCAACCCATTGTAGAAGACTTCTATTTGCATCCAATTCTGATAACCATTCTGAGGGCAACTTCTAAGTAGATCTTTAAATCTGTCCCAAGCCTATGGACTGTTTCGAAGTTCGCTTGTCCAAACTGGCCAATCTAAATCCGAATTGAGAATTTAGTGAGGAATTACTGAGCCAACCCCACTAAAGTTATGATGGATCCATATGGCAATAATTGGAATCATGCTTTGGCTTTATCCCTCAAGTAGAAGGAAAATAGATGAAGTTTATTGCACCATGTGGATCAGCCCTAGCTTCTGTTCTAAATTATTTGTAGCTATCGCCTAACGTGCAATATCGAAATAGTTTTCATTGAACTAATCTGACATAATCTCTAATAGCTTGTTGCTTATCGTTCTGATTTGCTACTTGTTCTGCCATTTCTTCAATTTCATTTCTTTGATACCCTTTAAAAATTGGAAGGTCCTTTTGATTTCAGGATCAATTGGTAATAGTCCAACGCTCTTCACTGTTCGTATAAACCTGAAACAAGTAATAAGAAAATTATTTAATAGTAACGAAATATAAATTAAAACAAAAGCTAGTTCTTATATTATTAAAAATTTAAATATGTCAATCTTCAACAACGACGTCAAAAACTTGTTATGCATTTTCTATAACATAAATATACCGCGAATGTATGATGTCAAATTTTTTTAATATAAGGATCAAGTAAGTATTAAGTACTATAATTATATAGCTCTTATTTCATCTAGAAAACCGAATTATAAGATCAATTTTTGTAACTAAATTTAATGGTGAATGAGACGAATTCAACGAATGAATGGAAGTTTAAAGAGTTAATCAATAATAGAAATCCTATGAAATGATTCACATAACTATCAAATATGTTTCTCATTTATATAATTATTTCTA
>CAIGRL010038308.1:0-12009 GCA_903798325.1 Fraxinus xanthoxyloides
GACCTGTAACTGGAATTGGTTTTGTATGTGGTGGGTTACTTTGTATGGCTTAGTGTGGTGGCCGACGGCTGTGAAGATGATGGACCGGGTTAGGGATATGTCAAATTTACAAGTTTGCTATTTTAGGCGGTGACTGGTGATTGAACAGATTATCAGAGTGAGGTTACCGGAGTGAAGGGATATAGGATGTTTCAGCTCTGATACCAAATATGATGCAGGACGAATTGAGAATTTAGGGTAAATTAGATTTAAGAAGCTAAAGAACAGAAGAAGAAGCTAGAAGAAGGGGAGTAGAAGAAATCGTGAAGAAGAAGGGGGAGGAAGAGGGGAGAAAATGGCTGCAAATCAATCTTTAATTCATCATATTCATCAATTGTCTCAAATAACAATGAAAAAAATCAATAAATAGCGAAAACCTAATGGGCTTGGGCCAACCTACTACTACAAGTCCAATAATAATAATAAATAGAAAACATAAAATAAATAAGGTCCAATAACGATAAAATAGATCCTGATGGGTTCGATATGTCCGCATCAAAACCAGTGGTTCCATTTTCAAAATACCCGTTGGTACTTGGTTCAGTTATCCTGAACCTTACTTATTTGAGCCAATACAAAATTCTGAGTCTACTTTTTCTTGCCTCATAGTTTCTTTTATTCATACTTGGTTCGTGAAGAATTTAAAGTCATTTGATTCTTATGCCATTTTTTGACATCGACAGAGAAGGATGTCAAGGGACCAAATCTTATTGAACGGGTGAAAGAAGAGATTGAGTCACTCATGCACAAAGGGGAGTCACCACACCATCATAAGGAAACTCATGGAAGGAGTGATGATATTGATGAGAGTACCCCAATCAGTGAAGTTAAAGGCCCAAATGTGTTTGAACGAGCAAAGGAAGAAATTGAGGCTCTTATTGAGACAATTCACCCGAAGAAGGATTCTGGTACTTCTGTTTCCTCACCAAAGTAGGAAGGTGGATTGCCAGTGTCTCTTGGAAGAGGGTTGGAAAAGTTTTGCTTTCCTCCCAGTCATAATAGGGATTTATAGTTAATTGTTATGAAGAGTTATTTTTGAAAATTTACATGATAAAAACCACATTTTATGAAATTTAATGAGTTATATAATTTCCTTTCATATTACAATTTCTTGGAATGAAATTGAGTTTTTCTATTGCTTGAAGGCCTCCAGGTCAGAGAAAAATGACACCCCCAGCCCACCCCCCAAACATCTGTCGTCCATTTCTTATGGGCAGTTGATTGATTAAAATGATAGTTGGATGGAGTGTTTTTTACTAAAAAGTTGCAGTTTAACAGCTAGGATTGGGTCGCATTACACAAACCTTCAATATTCCATGGAATTGGATGTTTGGAGATGCACATCACGAATGAATGTTCAAACTCAGCTGTTGTTCGTCTTTCTTCTCTGATTGACAGTGACTACAATGATACTGCTTCATTTGATGTTGTCACTGACTTCTCTCAAAAGTCTCTTGTAAAGGTGAACCTTCACAGCCAACACCCCACCCACCAACAAAATGGGGAAGAAAAAAAAAAGAGAGAAGTTTTTTTAACTACCACCGTGGTTTTTTTCTCATATTATAATGAACTATGCATTGGGTGTATCAGTTTTATGAACTATGTCAATTTCCTTTGGTTCATTCAATCTGCAATGCCATTAGCTATGCCAATTTCCTTGGTTCATTTATTCTGCAATGCCATTAGACTGCGATAATTTGCCAATACGCATCAAATTTATTTTCTAATGTTTTGTCTAACTATTCATCGTCAAAACCTATTAAACTAGTCATCAATTTTAACACGGTGCCTGGAAAAGAACAAGGCCATCCCCATCCATGTCCAAGTGCTAGCCTCTAAAATTGCCCCACCTCTCTTTTATGCATTGCACAATTTATTCTTTATGTTTGTGTTTCCATACAACTGTCAATATGATCATGCTCGTTAATATATTGGGATTTCAAAAACTGCACTGACTAGTTCAACAAAATGGCCACTGTAATTGCAACAGAAGACCAAGAGGCCGCCCAACCATTTTCGTCAATTACTGTTTTTTGTTATCGTTTTATTTTTAATTGTTTTTCTCATGGTTAACAATTTCCATCACTTTCAAAATCACTCCTCATTATAAATTTGAACAACATCAACAATCCCCTCACTTATTCAAATATAAAATGAGTGCAAACTCAAGTTTAACAACACTTATGCATAAAGTATGGATATTTTTCGATTTAAATGCAACCTTAGTATAAATCTCACAAAGTAATCATCCAAATCTTAGGTAGCATGAAAGCATTAAACATATTATTTATTGTGATGATAATGGTGAAATCATACACACAAGTATCAAGTGTTTCAAATTCCACACAATCTCGTTTAGTGCTTTTATGGCCTTGCACTTCTTCTATTCACAACCTTTTAAAGAGACTTCAATTCTCTAATGAAGAGGCACTACCTCGCAGTTGATATATGTAAAGTTTTTACAATATCTTTTGTCACTTTTAAAGATACTTGATCCACCGATCTGAACTTTATTAGGAGTTATAGAAACTCAATCCTCTCATTCGTGACAACCAACACTTGTAACCTATCATAGGGTTTTAAAAAAAACAAGTGTAGAATCTATCCACAAATCGAATGACTTGTTACCCTTCGAACCTGGAGTATTCTTATTAGTATAGTCAGGTAGGGTTGCCGTCATTAGTTGATTTAATTACAAAGTTTTAACCCTATCCTACTAGTTGTTGTTCGTATTAATTCCCTTGTGAGCAGTTTAGTGAACTGATCAACCAAATTCTCATTTGACTTCACATAAGAAAGTGAAATTATGCCATTTTTGATTAATTTCCTCACATAGTCATGTTTTAGACTCGTGTGTCTAGATTTACGATTATACACTTCATTGTATGCTCTAGCTAATTTGGCTTGACTATTACAGAAGATAGATATGGAAGAATTATTCATTTCTCCCAATGGAATTTCATACATTAAACCCCTAAACCATTCAACTTTTTTTTTTTCGATTTTAGCCAATGCTACAAATTCGGATTTAATAGTTGAGTGAGTAATACATGTTTGTTTCTTGGATATCCAAGAAACCGCATCTCCTCTAAAGATAAATACCCAACTTCAGGTTGATTTATTCTCACCAACATTAGATATCCAATTAGCATCGATAAATCCTTCTAATATTGCCGAAAACTTAGAATATTGGAGACTTAGATCCTTGGTTTTCTTTAAATAACCAAGAACCTTTCTGATAGCCATCTAATGTTTTTTATTTCGATTGCTAGAAAAACTACTAAGTTTACTAATTCCAAACGCTATGTCGGGTCTTTTACATGGCACACAACATACATTAGACTTCCGATAGAACTTGCATAATCAAGTTGTGCTGTAACTCTTCCATTATTATTAATAAGTTTCAAACTTGGATCAAATGGAGTATTAGCCTCTTTAATGTTCAAGTGCTTGAACTAATTAAGCACAATCTCAACATAATATGACTAGCTTAATATATAACCCCCACTAGTCTTGGTGACTTTGATACCTAGTATGGTATCCACTTGATCAAGATCTTTCATTATAAATGTGGAAGATAGAAATCTCTTTGTTTCTTTTATAACTTGAATTTGATTGCTCACAATTAACATGTCATCTATGTATAAACAAATGAGCATGACAAGGTTATCACAGACTTTTGAATATAAACATTTATCAACACTATTATTTTTAAATCTAAATGACATTATTGCTAAATCTAACTTTTTGTGCCACTTATTTGGTGTTTATTTTAATCCATATAAGAATTTTATTAACTTGTATACTTTATCCTCATTTTTGACTAGAATAAAGTCTTTCGATTCTTCCATATAGATCTCTTCATCGAAATTTCCATTTAAGACCGATGATTTAACATCCATTGGATGTATATGAAAATCATAGGCTGAATTTATAGCGAATATAATCCTAATTGATGTTATTCGTACAACTGGTGTCAAAGTAATCTATTCCTTCTTTTTGTTGATATCCTTTAACCACTATGTTGTGAAACATACAAGAGACCAGAATCATTCTAATATCATTTGTTGTAAAACAACCAAAATATCTCTTGTTAGAAGAAATATTAATATGCTCGAATCAATGTTAGCAATGTTGGAAATACAAGAATTATATATTGTTTAAATATCACTTGATGAAACTAACCATCGGAATGAATTGTTGAAGTTATGTAGTAAATAATGAAGTATTATATTAAGCAAAAGAATAATAAAGACAAATAGAGGAATTAAGAGATTTTATTGACTCAAGAATAATGGAGAAGAGAGAAAATTATAATGAATCATATAATTCTAATAATCTATTTTCTCACACTTTTGAAATTGTATAAAAGAATCCAATATTTTATATGGAACATGTAGATGACGTCCAAACTCTCTTAGTGAAATTGTTGATGAAGTAGGATGCCAAAAAACATAGTCCAAAATGAAAAAGGAGAAAAAAAAATGAGGAAAATCGAAAACAGGTCAGGTGGCCGCCGCGGCACCACCTCTAAGCGCCCTGACGCCTATGCCCGGCGCTGGGCATTTTGCCGAAAAAAATATTTCTTTTGTTCTCAAATTGTTTTCTCCATCTCGAACTCTTCTTCAAGTCCAGTACCAAATTTCAACTCTCAATGGGCTTCCAAAATAGAACTTCAACTTGACATAGAACTCCAATAGCATTCCAAACTTGAATTCTCCTTGACGTGCACTTCAATTAGAATTCTTCAATACTTCAAATAAAGAATTTGGGCCACACTCAAATTCTAACAATCTACACATTGACACGAATTCCACTAAGGAATGAACTGCCTTTTTCAACAATAACAAAAAAATTAATTTCTCCAGCAAATACAATAATCCACCTCTTCCAATAAATTCAAGCACTACTTTTGTAGAACTATCTCAGATTCCTAAAAATCATAATAATTTTATAATTTATCAAATTGGACTATAACACACCCCAAAACAGAATCGAGCCCAAATGCTTTTAAAGAATGTCCCTTGCTAGATTATACACATTCTACTCCACTTAAAACATGCTCAGTAAAATCAGCATCCACATACCTTTTTCTACTAGGTTTGTCCCTGTCAATTGAATATTATGGCACCACATGTGATGATGGCAAAGTGACATTGTCCACATCTCCTGAATTTCACTTAGCAGTATTTTTCAAATCCGACCATTTACGAGCTCCTAAAGGATTGTTACAAACTGAATGTTCACCATGGTACTAAACATGTGTTGATTGACTCTTCTAAATTCTGCACGGCCTTGCAATATGTATAACTAAGACATTTTCTATCACTCTAATACAACCTGGGCACCCTTACAAACTTTCAAAGCTCCACCCCCACCAAAGAACTCATAACCTTTTGAATCAAGGATAGACAATTAGATGAGATCCTTCTTTAAATCCGAAACATGTCAAACGTGGCCTAATTGTTCCATCCAAAATCTTCAATCTGAGTGTACCAATTCCAACAACCCAACAAGATGCGTTATTTCCCATAAACATGACACCTTTGGAAACAGTTTCATATATAGTAAATAAGTTCTTGCTATGACACATAAAAATTGAATTACAACCCTAAAAGGAGGATAAACTTGAAGCAGGAAGCTTGTTTCTGGAAAATATCACTCATAATTGTAGATTTTCTCTCGCACGCACAGAGGACAAAACCGAAGGAAGGAATTAGCTTCAAATCTGATTTCTCCATCTAGAAAGAAAAAAATCTTAGGCCCCATTTTAAATTGGGCTTGACGCACATGCCTCATTTGCCTCTGCCCAAAATCGGAAGTATGGTGTCCAACCATCATCTCCCCCCCTCAGTTAGAGGCTACATTGGAATTGGTGGTCGAACCTGATCAAATTCTGGACATTTGCTAAGCACCAAATGGACAGCCTTAGGGTAAAGAAGTTTTAATCCAGTGGAAAGACCTTCCTTCTTCTGAAGCTTCCTCGGAATCAATTGACTCCATTATGGAGCACTTTCTAGTCTTTTACCTTGAGGACAAGGTGTCTTTAGAACCTGAAGGTATTGATAAACCCCCAATCCGGTACACTTATTCTAGAAGGCGTAAGAAGAATAACTTGAAAATGGATGGAGAAGGACAACCATATTCTGTTATAGGGGAAAGTCGTTTGACAAAATTATTTAGGAGTAGGCTATAAATAGAGATAGCAGGAGTCTACTGGATGCATAAAAAAATTGAGTAATAAATGAGTCTCCCTTTTTTCTCTTAATCCTATTCTGTAATTCTATGTTCTTCAATATCAAGTTCTATAATATTTGTTTATATTATCTTTCATTCTAGTTGATTCTTGATAATTGTATTTTATGCACTTATTCAGGGGTCTAAAATATCGATATTTGAAGATTTTTTTGATAAAATATATCCTAATTTTCTTATTTTATATTATACGGGTAAATCTCACTGGTTGAACGAGAAATTGGAAGAAACAATAGAAAATCAAGGAAAAAGAACAAAGTCCAAAGTTTGCGAACAAAATTGCAAATATTCAATAGTTAATTCGGACCACGAGATGATACTTTAAAGATTTCTAGGGGACAATTGGACGGAATTAGAACTCAAAAAGAAATGGAGTATGATCAAAATATTATCAAAACCAATTTATAATTGCACAAGTTATATTCCAGATTTTTAGTCGAAAATTGAAATTGATTGTTGACATAGTAAACATTGGAATTGGAAATTTTCTAATTCTATCAAACTTGTAACCATTTGAATTAGTTTTTCAATGCACTTTGAATAGCCTCAACGGGATATTGGGAAGAGAAATTTATGACCAAAATCTGACAGTTGTGCAGAAACAAAAATTCGCGCGCGAAGGCAACTTTCCTTATTCAATTAGAACTCTTTTGGAAACCAATTTGGACGTGATTTTCAGCCAATTTTCTACTCCTACAAATACCTAACAACAAAATACATATTGGAAATCTTTCATATGTGTATTATACTCTAATACTCATCAATTATTATCATCAAATGAGGAAAATTATTAGTTTTTGTGAGGGAATTGAAGGGGACTTGCAATAATTTAATCAAGTAAAGATTCAAACTTTTTTTTTGGGCAAATAAGATAAGGCGCAAGTGGAGATTCATCAAGAAACCATTGAAAAGATTCAAGATTTCAAAATTCATCTTCATGTTCTCAATTTATTAAAAATCAGGGTTATGTCTTTTCACTTAAATATAATTTCTTGTAATTTTGATATGTTATGCTAGTTATATACATTGTTAGGATGAGATGGACCCTTATGATGAGATTTTTGGTATTAATTAATTATTTTAACGACTAGTTTTCTTGGATTTTTATTATTATTTTCACCGGCTTTTCAATTAATTAGCTACTAATTGGTAGGCGTTCGGTTCTTAATTGAAATAGATCAAGGAAAATTTCATTTGTATATAAGAGGTTGACAACCTCTCACATGCGTGCGTGTCCCGCGTGCTACTAATTGAGATGATTTATTGGAATATATTATTATCGAAAAAGATATAATGTTTTTAGTTAAAAATAATAAACATTGTAAAGTTCGATAAATGATAGAGATGTACTTCTATACTTTACATGATTTCCCTATGTGTTCTGGATCGTTTAATATATTTATCATGTTTACATCTTTTATCGAGAGATAGGAGAGTTAGATGAGGGACACATCCATCCCCCTTCAATAGGCAGATAGATCAATCAAATATCTGCGAGGAGTGGTTGAGAATGTGCTCAATAAAGTGGGCAAACTCATATTCCCAATTGATTTCGTTGTCCTTGATATAGAGGAGCCAGGAAATGTAGCATTACTTATCTTGAGCAGATCTTTCCTATCAACAAGCCGAACTATAATGGACTTTGAAAGTGGCGAACTAATATTGAAAGTGGATGATAAGCAAGAGAAATTCAAGATCTACACTACTATTGAAAACCCATTACATGAAGAGATTGGCTAAAAGGCTAAGGAAGAGTGCAATTATATTTCTCAAAAGGTGCAACTATGCTCAAATGAGACAAAGTTTAAAAATTTAGAGAGCCTTGGACGAGATGAGAATGGAGAGTTCAATGTTTGGAGAACAAAAAGAGGATGCAAGGCTGGAAATTGCAAATATGTAAGGTTGCAAGATTTTAGCATGAGCTACATGATCAATTTATCCATACAGTTTAGCTAAAGATTATAAATTAAGCGTTTATTGGGAGGCAACTCAATTTTTTAACCCTTTTTTATTTATTTTGCCTTCTGTATCGCATTATAGATAGATTTATTTTGATTATTAGTTTGCATTAAAATTAGGCACGTTTCAATTTATAGGGTATCACCATCATATCATATTTCCCGTTAGGCCATTGAATTTATTGTTGATTATTTTAATTGTTTGAACTAAGTAACACGTGTTCTAGGTTATTTTTTTAATGTTTAATTTGACCTTTATGTGCAGAAACATAACATCACGGAATACTCAAACCAACATAGACCAAAGGGAAAACATAATGAAGAAGACTGTCCAGGCCGTCACAAATATTGCATCACAATTTCAACAAAAAAATTCAGGGAGTACATTCTTCCTCCTCCTCTTATTCTTACTTATGTTTTAGGATATTGAGGACAATGTCGATTTTAAATTTATGGTGAAAAAAACTTTGAGTTTTTACTTTTCGTATGTTTTTAAGTGTTTGTATGTTTGTTTTTGCTTTAGTATATATAAATATAAATATTTTCTTGTTTTAAGTTGTGTACTTATACGGGTTATATAACCTAGCTTGCAATGATGATTAAATTTGAGATTTGGCGTTGATTTGTGAATGGTGAATAGATTTCATGCTAGATTGATTGATGATTAACCCTGCAAAACTTGATATTATACGCCTAAAATTGAATTTTTCATCATGATGCAATAAGTTGTTTCATATATTGATAGGTTGATAGATTGAACATGGATGCTATACCCAAGACTATCCTATATTAATGATCCTTAGGCCAAAGTTAGCATAGTTTGGGTCTGATTTTACTGTTGTAGGAAGGTACGAATGTGAATGGGGATTTCTTATGTGAAAACTTATGTATGGATTGTCTTAAATTGATAGGATAAAATTGGGAAAAAGTCTTAAGTTAAAGGTTAATTTGATTAGATAGATGTTTAATGAGGGATATTGTACTAATGAGGATATAAAAATATATAAAATACATCTCTTCATAGCCTTTATAGCTCGGGCTATTAAGCCTACTATGGTATTTACAACATGATGCCCTAAAATCATCTGATTTGAGAGTTATCGGCCAAAATTTCATTACATGTGTCATATAGAAAGATTAAGGGAGAGAAAGTGGAAAAAATGAAAATTTGAAAAAAGCAAGTGCATGAAACAGAAGACACACCAAATACCCTAGTTAAGTTCCAAATACTTATTTGAGAAGACTTGACTTTTGATGATGGATTTTTAGCCTAGTTTAGTTCTAGATGTCGAAGCAATTGAAAAACTGAGGAATTATTGTTTATTGATGTGTTGACTTATAATTAGTAGAGACCACTTGAACTAGAGAGGGTGAGAATGGTAATAAAAAAATCCAACATTAGATTGTACAACAAGAAAGAATAAAAATAATAAGTTTGGTGGTGTGTGAATCATACGAGAATTGAAAGAATATATTTGACCACAGAGGGTCGGGAATTGAAACAACTTGTAAATTCATAATTGTTTACTTAGTTCTTTCACACACACATCATTTTGCCATTGGAAAAGTGGAATATTGATTTGACATTGTGCCTTTGAAACAATTTGTAGATTTGGTACTGTAATTTCAAATACTAAGATAAAAAATTAGATTGTCTAACCAATTTTTTTGTATGCTTGTGTGTTTGTTGTTATTTAGGTTATAGTTTTATTTGAGGACAAACAAATGTTTAAGTTTGAGGGTATTTGATAATTGTATTTTATACACTTATTCGTGGGGCCTAAAATATCGATATTTGAAAATTCTTTTGACAAAATATATTTCAAATTGTTGTATTTTATGTTATATAGGTAAAACTCAATGGTTGAACGAGAAATTGGAAGGAACAAAAAAAATCAAGGAAAATGACAAAGTCCCAATTTGAGGACCAAATTGCAAATATTCAGTAGTTAATTCGGACCACAAGACGATACTTTGAAGATTGGTAGGAGACAATTGGATGGAATTAGAACTCAAAAAGGAATGAAATATGTTCAAAATATTATCAAAATCAATTTTCAATCGCACAAGTTATATTCCAAATTTCTAGTCAATGATTGAAACCCATTTTTGACATAGTAAAAGTCTAGACTAGAAATATTCTATTTATATCAACATTGTATCCATTTGAATTAGTTTTCTAACGCACTTTGAATCACTTCAATCGGTTATCGGAAGATAAAGTTATGGCCAAAATACTAACAATTGTGCGAGACAAAAAAATTCGTGCGCGAAGGTAACTTTCTTATTCGATTGGAACTCTTTTGAAAACTAATTTAGACGTGATTTTCAACCAATTTTCTACTCCTAAAAGTAATTAACAGCATAATTTATATTGGAGACCTCTCATATACATATTATACTCCAATACTCATCAATTATTATTATCAAAAGAGAAAAATTCATAATTTTTGTAAGAGAATTGAAGGGGACTTGCAAGAATTCAATCAAGTAAGATTCAAATTTGATTTTTGGGCAAAGAAGAGAAGGCTCAAGTAGAGATTCATCAAGAAACAATTGAAGATGTTTAAGATTTCAAGACCCATCTTTATATTCTCAATTTATCAAAAATTTGGGTTATGTTTATTATTATTTTCACCGACTTTTCAATTAATTAGCTACTAATTGAGATGATTTATTGAAATCTATTATTATCGAGAGAGATAATATTTTTTTAGTTAAAAATAATAAACATTGTAAAATTCGATAGAGGATAGAAATATACCTCTATACTTCACATGATTTTCGTATATGTTCTAGATCGTTTAATGCATTAATCGTGTTTACATCTTTTATCGAGAGATAGGAGGGTCACATGAGGGGAATAGATTTGATAACTATATAGAGATGTTTTCAATTAAATTAGGAACACTAACCAACAAGAATGATTACAAATTGTCACTTTAATTCGTTGTGCTAAAAACGGATCAACAGGGGGATTCAACATCTTAGCAATATTTTCACATATTTGAAATCAAACTAGTTAAATTGTTTTTTAGATTAATCGATAATTCAGACATTAGTGTAGAAAACTCAAAACCTATTTGTTATTCGATTAAGGTTGCTATTAATTTGAACTCAATTGAATACTTAGTAATCGTGAGTTTGATATTCTACACACTGCTATATTACTTTGTTCACGATTCCGTTCACTTGTGGAAAATCAAACGATGAATTCTTATAGTATTCTTTCTCCATTTTTTAGTGAAATTTCATTTACTCTACAAATTATATTATGTGATCTTTATTTCATATTGTATTTTTAATCTTGTATTGTCTTCAACAAATTAGTATCGGACTTATCCGGAATCTTCCATGTTTCTCAACAAACTGATATCAAAGCATTCCAATTTACAACAACGGTGATGCGAGTATTCTCACCAAAATGATTTGTAGGTTGACAATAATATTATAATATTATGAAGTTGTCGTTGTGTTCTACTATCTTCTTGTACTTTTTATCATTTCCTGATTCTTTGTGATTATTATTCGCAATCGAAACATCATGATAGTGTTGAACATGTATCCATGTGCAATTTTATTTATTGATTAGTTCATCTGTTGGAGATCCTTAGAATTTTTATTAATAGAAAACATGCCATATCATTGGTTAATTTTTTATTTAAATAGTTTGGTAATTTTCCATCTTTTGTTAGGGTTGCTTAGCATAAATAGAAGGAAGGTTTTTTGTAGTATGAAGACTTGATTATTGAATTGA